>CM019066.1:234151254-234384319 GCA_009667805.1 Leptobrachium leishanense | reverse complement strand
AGATAAATCCAGGTAAAGTATCCATGTAATTGGGCAGACTAGATGGGCCGAAAGGTTCTTATCTGCCGACATTTTTCTATGTTTCTATGTTTCTATTACTGATCCATGGGATCAGTAATTTAGTTGGATGAGTGGCTGGCAGAAAATCCTCACAGAAATAGGGATAGTTATCCTGGTAGTAATGGTTCTGTTGGCGGTGATTGGATGTTGTGTTTTACCCTGCATTAAAAAGGTTGTAGAAAGAACTGTGGAATCCACTACCCCTGTTATGCTTAGTCACTTGTGTGGGGACACTGGGGAGAATATTAACACTTCCTATGCTAGTCTACAATTTATGCAGATACCCAAGAATGAGATTTATGACAAACTCCACCCACCAGTGATAAAGCAACCACAGAGTTATGAATCCATGCACCCCCTCCGTCGGGAAACCCGTATGTGATTTACCTTTGAGACAAGGTTAGTGACCCATTGCAAGACGAGTTGAAGTCCTGATTCTTGACCCACCAGTCTAGTCATGCCGTAGTCCAAGGTACAAAGGGGTTGGATCAATAGGATTCTTCGTCTCAAACTTGGTGAAGATTTGGGATGGCTGGCGAGACTATTAGGGGAATGGATGAAGGTGTGGCTCGTCTCCAAGGGGACACTTGAGAAATGTGCGTTTTTAGGGGGGACTGTTGTGGACAAGAATATGTATCTGCTTTAATAATATTCAAAGGCCTAGAAAAAGGCCTAGAAAAATGCTCATTTAAGTTTAGTTTGCTATGTCTTTAAGAGGAAATTAATATAACTGTCTTTTCAGATAAAAACAAAATGTATCTTGCGTAACTCCGCTCTTTCGAAAGAATAAGCTAACCACAAAGTCATGAGGAATGTATTATCGTATCAGAAGCTGGGTGGAGGACCCATCTCTTGCATCCTGGTACAGGACATCACAGGACATCACAGAACATCCACACACCCATGATGGAGAAAATCGGCTGACACTTGTCAATGACGCATGATACCTTGACCTTTAGAAATAGCTGATATTTGATTCTTATATAGTTAATAAAATAATCTGTATGTACACAATTTTATGCTGAAGTTGACTAAAATGTTGACTCCCACTCGCTTACGCAGCAAACTACTATAAAACATGTATCGAAACCTATCATTAAACAGAGAGATCATTGGCTTTGACCAGAGAGGCCGCATAGACTCCTTCGATTGTCTGTGTGATTTCTTCAAGCGCGCACGTAACTTACCTGATTTCTCCACCGATTAGAACAGAGACTGGCATCCGAGGAAGGACTTTATTGTCCACTTCAGAAGGTCATCATATTTCGCTGGCAATTTGCCAATATTTGGCTTATCGCCAGCTTTTTGAATAGATGAATTGCCATGAAATTGCATCGTATGGGGAAATTCACCTTTTGGTGCAATTCCGTGGTCAATTCAGTGTTCTTTAAATAACCCCATATGGTACTGTTAAGAATTAGGGGGACTTGGGGGTGTGTCTGGACGCTGAAGTGAACGGACATGTGGAAGAGAGGCTCCTGAGATTGCCGGCTGATTCAACCTTTTTTTGCCGTATACCTTCTGCCTGCAGCTGGGTTTGGTGCTGGAGACGACTCTTCTGCTGACGGTTGACACCTCTAGTCCCCCCACGCCGGCGGCGTGATCGGATGCCCTGGTCCCTCGGATTCCTGTGGAACCTCAGACCCCCCTGACGCAGCCCTTCATTAAAGAAGATATCCACCAGCTCTATGAGGATCTCAGAACCTTGTGGCACAGTGATCTGGCCAAGGTTCTGGCTGATTTATCTGCCATAGCAGCTGGTTCCTCGAACATGGGAGCCCGCCTGGATTTGTTGGAAAAGGGGAGGCTGGAATCATCAGCCCAGCTGGGGGATCTCCAGGAGCAGGTGATGTGCCTGACGGCAACGGTGGTGGATCTGGAGACCAGGCATCGGAAGCACAACCTCCGTCTCCGGGGGATCCCTGAGACAGTAGGTGATGGGGACCTGATGTCTTCTGCCTCAGACTTCATGAATATGTTACTGAGGCTGCCCCCGAACTCCCCGGTTGTCATTATTTCAGCTTTTTTGGTCCTAAAAGCAGCTGCTGCACCTGCTGAGGCCCCTCGGGGCATCATTGTCACGCTAAAGCCATCTCCATCCGTATGCAGATCCTTCGATAAGCTGGGAATGTGCACGCGGTGATCTATGGTGATATGCGAGTTTCCGTTTACAAAGACTTGCCATTCCTCATGCTGGTTGCGTGTCGTCATTTCCGGGACATAACGAGTCTCACGAGGGAACATGGGGTCCAGTACTGCTGGGGGCCTTTGGGGTCTCTGGTGATTTTACATGCTGGACAGGCATGTCCTGCAACCACCTCTGAGGAAGCTCGGGCTTTTGTGGAGACTCACCTGCAGCACTTACAGGCTGCTGCGACACTTAACCCATCTGTTGTGGATGTTGCTTCCGTCGACCCAGGTTGAGGACTGTAGACTCTTCTGATGTCAGTTTTATTTTATTTTTTTTGCAAATACTTTTGAATTTGCTGAGACTCTTTCCCCATTTTTTTCACACCTCCCCACACCCCTACACCCCTGAAGTGGTTTACTGTGGACATTTTGTTTCATGCTCCCACCCCTGTTCGTTGAGCGCTGTTCTGTGGGACTTGACTGACTGCTGAGCTTTGTGAGTTCCGGGTATTTGAGTAGGAACATGGGGTTGGTCTGGGCATGCCATTCTGGGCAACTACCGAGGCTCTGTCCGCCCTTTCTGGCCCCGGCTCTTTCCGGCCATGTGGTCCTTTCGCCAGGTCTGTCGAGGCGAGCCGTCTATGCCACAGAAACTAAGGCAGATCCCATCTTGCCACCCCCTCCTTCGTGTGAGGGAGTTTAGATTTTTTTTTCCTCCAGACTTGCCCGCTCTCTAGGTTCCTGGGACTATGGTCCTGTCCCCGGCTTTAGTGTTTTATTTGTGTCCATTTCCTCCCCCACCCCTTTCTTTTTACGTTATTTTCTTTAACTACTATGATTGCTCATTTTATGTGGTTTTGTCCTGTAATTTTACTGCCATTCTTTGAGCTTGTTGAGTTCGGCCCTGCATGGCCTTTATTTTTAATTAAAAAAAAAAGAATTAGGGGGACAAGTTGTAGCAGCACCCTGATCTGGTTGAAATTGGACTGGCATGGAATGAGCTAGTGAAATGGGCTTGGTACGAGGTTTGCTGATGGCAGGGAGATGTGGTAAAAGGGGACTGGATTTATGTTGCCAGCAGGCAAAGGTACTGGTCAGGGAGCTGTCAGTGTACGGCAACACCTGGTGAGGTATTTCAGCACACAGGATCAGTCTCTGTTAACCCGAGCTGATGCCTATGACGAACCACATGTTAGATAGGTGGCTCAGACACAGGGTGTTATTCAGAGAACACCAAAATATCACTGACATTTAGGTGCTCTCTCATTCCACGCACTTTGTGGAATCAAAGTTCCCCACCCTGCGATGAATTCAGCATTTACCACAGGGACCCGGAGTGCAGGGAAAACCCACCGCAAGCCTGCCGAAAACCCACCGGAACCACCGCAAAAAACATACCTAACACGTCAGAAAAAAACGACGAAAACACAGCGCAGACCAGTTGCCAGGAAAAGCCAACAAGCTGACGAACGAGGTAAAAAAAAGACAAGCAAAAAAAAATATGCTTGAAAGTGTCAAAATTGGAACACTGTTTTCAAATAAACTCCTGAATGAAAATGCCTCAAATTTACATATACGGTCTTATGAATGATAATAAAAAGGTCTGTTTCAGAAAATAGAAAAAACGCTTTTTAAAAAGATATTACATTTTTTTTGCCGAAAAATGCCTAAAAGATCCGGAAAAAATAAATAAATCAATAAATAGAGACTTTTTACTGCAGGTTAAAATAATAAACAGTTTTTTAGATATTGCATAAGGACGGGAATATTTTTAACATTGAAGCCTAGCGGGTTCATCTGAATAAACCTGCAGAATGAAAACACCCAACAGCAGGGCACTTTGGCAACTTTTCACTGCTGTTTGGTGCTCTCTGGATAGCTTAAACATTGCTTCTCCATGGGGGATTTCCCTGCCTTCGAACAGGCACCGTACTGGCTCGCAGTTCTCCAAAATTTGGCGAACTACCTGCTCTCTGAATAGCCGAATGGCCCCGAAATGTCACCAAAAAAGGGAAATTCCCTGTTTGGCGTCATTTCGGGGCTAGATCGACTCGAATAACCGCTACTGCATGCTGGAACTGCATTACCTGCAGGGCTAGACAGGGACAAAAAAAATCAAGAAAAAAAAAATCAGCCCTGGACTTCCCTCTCTGATTATGCAAAAACACAGGGCTGGATTAAGATTTCAATGGCCCTGGAGCTAAAAATTTTGTTTGGATTTTTTGGCATTTATTGAAATGAAAACGTTTTGTTATGTTATTTTAAATTGCGTTCAATATTGATGCTTTGTGTTTTGCTGCATTTCTGCAATCTTCATTGATTCCATTTTGCCCGAAAATACAGTGAATTCACTATTTATTGAATGTTCACCATGTTTTACTGAAAAAAGAGTCGCCGAAACGGTTATCGAACATCGGTTAAAACTGCAGAATTGTGCCAATAACTAGGGATGAGCGGTTCGGGTTCGGACAGTTCGGAGTTCGGCCCGAACTTAGCCTGTTCGGGTAGATCGCGAACTCCGAACATTTCCGGGTGTTCGGCGCATGTTCGAGTCCACAATGCATCACAATGGCCCACAATGCATTTTCCCACTGGCCTGAAGCTCGTAATTGGCTACAGCCTTGCACCTGACCACAGGTCAGGTGCAAGACAGGTGCAAGACTATGCCAATCACGGCTCAGAGTCCTGATTGGGCAAATTTTGCCCAATCATGGACTCACAGAGCTAGGTTCCGCAGCACACTATATAACATTTCCACGTGCCAATTCTGCACGCATTTCATTGGAAATTTCAGAAGAGATTGTTGTGTGTTGTTACTGCCAGTCTGCCACGCTACTGGGGGGGGTCTCATTTCTACAAAATATCAGGGAATTGATATGTGTGTCTTGTCACTGTGCCAGCAAGTTTTTTTGGGGTCACGAATTTCTTTAAAACATTTGTGAATTGAGGTGATGTGTGTCTTGTCACACAGCCAGTACCACGCAGTATTTTGGGGCTCACTAATTTCTTTAAAACATTTGTGAATTGAGGTGATCTTCTGTGTCTTGTCACACAGCCAGTACCACGCAGTATTTTGGGGCTCACTAATTTCTTTAAAACATTTGTGAATTGAGGTGATCTGTGTCTTGTCACACAGCCAGTACCACGCAGTATTTTTGGGGTCACTAATTTCTACAAAATATTTGGGAATTGTTATAATCCGTGTGTTCTCACTGGCTGCCACCCATCGATGGGGTCTCACTGATTTATAATAGGTTTCACTGCCACCCATCAAAGGGTCTCACTGATTTATAGGAGGTTTCACTGCCACCCATCGAAGGGTCTCACTGATTTATAGGAGGTTTCACTGCCACCCATCGAAGGGTCTCACTGATTTATAGGAGGTTTCACTGCCACCCATCGAAGGGTCTCACTGATTTATAGGAGGTTTCACTGCCACCCATCGAAGGGTCTCACTGATTTATAAGAGGTTTCACTGCCACCCATCAAAGGGTCTCACTGATTTATAGGAGGTTTCACTGCCACCCATCGAGGGGTCTCACTGATTTATAAGAGGTTTCACTGCCACCCATCAAAGGGACTCACTGATTTATAGGAGGTTTCACTGCCACCCATCAAAGGGTCTCACTGATTTATAGGAGGTTTCACTGCCACCCATCAAAGGGTCTCACTGCATTTTAGGAGGTTTTTGTGAATTGTAATCTGTGTCTTGTCACTGTTGCCAGCTATCAGGGGGTCCTATCAGGGGGTCTCACTGACTTGTAGCAGATTTCTGCGAATCGTAGTTTGTGTCTTGTCACTGGCACCCATCAGGGGGTCTCAATGATTTATAGGAGGTTTTTGATTATTGTAATCTGTGTCTTGTCACTGGCTGCCAGCTATCAGGGTGTCTCACTGAGTTATACCAGAGTTCTGTAAATCTTTAATCTTTATACCAGAGTTGAATCAGAGTTCTGTATATATTTAATCTATATATCACTCACCATGTCTGAAAGAACAAAAAAGACAGGCAGACGCTCCCAGACACAGATAATAGGGCAAGCAGCCCCTGTGTCGGGAGGCTGTGCCTCTGGTCGTGGTGGACGTGGTGCATCCTCTGCAGGGGCACGCTTGTCCTTTCTAACTGGTGCTGGCAGTCTTCTTAACCTGCAGCAACATACAGAGGATTTGATGGATTGGCTAGCCAGGCCATCCTCATCCTCCGAGTCCTCTGCCAGCCAGGCTTCTAGTGCTTTACAGTCCATCTCAGCTGCCAAAGCATCTAATGCAGCCTCCATGTCCACAGCTACTCCTGCCGTAGCCTCGCTATCACACACGGAGGAGTCAGCTGAATTGTTTGACTACAATGACAGTGACATGCTGCTTGAGGATGCGCAGCAACTACAGTGCTCTGATTCAATCTCTGAGGTTGAGCAAGGGAGTATAATCAACCTAGAGGAAGGGGGTGCCAGTGATGACACACAAATAACTGGCACTCATGTTGCCCCAGCAGCTGCAGCATACTGCCAAGTCGACTCCAGTGATGAGGAGATAGGGGGTGAAGATGACATTGATGATGAGGTCACTGACTCCACCTGGGTGCCAGATCAAACTGAGGAATCAAGTGAGGAGGAGAGGAGGAGGCACAGCAAACACGAGGCACAACATCATCTGTGACCAACCGTAGCAATAGCCAGTCCAAGGCATCAGATGTCAGAGCTGCTCCGGTGCAGAGCGCTGTTGTCTCAAAGAACACATGTAGGAACTCTGCTGTCTGGGAGTTCTTTAAGAAATGTGCAGCAGACCCCACCATTGCTATTTGTAATCTATGTCAGAGGAGGCTGAAGCGTGGGATAAACACCAGACACTTGGGTACCACGTGCTTGAGGTGACATATGACCACCCGGCACACATCCCGTTGGTGCAAAACTTTGCGTAGGTCCTCCTCCTCCTCATCTGTCTCTACCCCCACTGTATGTCCTGCCATGTCGTTGCCTACAACCTCCACTGACAGGGATGATGCTACAGTAATGGATGTACCAGGTCCTTCCTCACAATGCAGCTGAAGATTTAGGCTAGGGTCAGACGAGCGTGATTTCTACGGACTGTACATCTGTGTACACGGACGTACTTCAGTACGGAAGACGCAGTAGTGGCCACACAGTCTGTTTATCACTGACGTATATTTTGACGGATGTAGGAGAGAAAATAAAATAAAAAGCAAAACCATTTTGTCCGTGAAAAAATGCTGGACGTATAAATGCAGTCCGTATGACCATGTTCCATCACTCACACACAAAGCTATGAAGACGTTGCTGACGCAGCGCACTTTGTGCGGCCGTTCTAGGCGTTGTACGTTCTTGCCTGCCTTGCGTCCGTGGGCCACGGCCGTTGTGCGTCTGCAGTTCAGTGCGGACGTACTTCGTGTAACGGGCTCCGATGAGCTTTCTGTCATGCTATCACGGACGTACTTTTAGGCGCAATCATGGACGTGAACACTACGCTCGTCTGACCCCAGCCTTACGCAGTCAGATTACGTTGCCGCAGCTGCTGCAGCATAAGAAAAAATATAGTCCCAACCATCCCCAAGCACAGCGTCTAAATGCCAGCTTAGCAAAATTACTCGCATTGCAGCTGCTGCCTTTCCAGCTGGTGGACTCTGCTCCCTTCCGTGAATTTGCTGAATGTGCTGTACCACAGTGGCAGGTTCCAAAACGCCATTACTTTTCATGCAAGGCCATTCCAGCACTATACCAGCACATGGAAGACAATGTTATCCAGTCATTGGGAAAGGCAGTCAGCAGCAAGGTGCATGTGACTTTAGACACGTGGTCCAGCAAGTATGGACAGGGTCGTTACATTTCCTGATTGCAGCTGGGAGGGATCCAAGACGGGGCTCTGTGCTGGAGCTTGTTCATCCACCACGCCTCCAGAAAGCTGCTTGTATGAGGTCTGTCTGCTCCACCACCACCTCCCCCTCTTCCTCCTCCTCCTCCTTCTCTGTCTCTGGCGAAGTGGCAGTTAAACCGACGCCAGTTAAAAAGATGCCATACTGTGCTTGAGCTGGTTTGTTTAGGGGACAGGAGCCACACATGTTATTTCTAGTGTGATATGCGCGTGGTCCGTGAGAGTTATTAGGCCAATGTCTGTCCATAGGGCACGGTTGGAAAGTAAGCTTGAAACCAGAAAAAGGTCTAGGCGGGAAAAGGATTTGTGCAGGTCGGAATAAAATGTGAAATCCCTGCCCGTAGGGTGGTGGGAGCGCCATACGTCATCCAGGTCAAAATGTGACCTGAGGAAGGTCGGGCCTGTGTGTTGAGCACGTCCTCTAGCCATCGTGCAACTGGGTGCTCGGTCTAAGATAGGGTCTGGGACCTCATTGAAATCACCCCCCACAACCCTACGGGAAGAGACGTGTAAATGGAGTAATGGTAACAGTGATTTAAAGAAAGTGAGATTGGGGCTATTGGGAGCATAGATGTTAAGTAGTTGTAGGGGTTCCTGTCCCACTGTCAGGGCGAGAAAGGTATATCTGCCTTCTGGGTCATTAATCTCAGTCAAGTCAGAGTATGGGAGACGTTTGTGGAGAAGGATAGTAGTACCACGCGATTTCTGCGTGTGAACGGATGATGTCTGGAAGCCTATCCAGGGGGTGCGTAGTGCCTGGTTTGGGGAAGTCCAGTGCGTTTCCTGAAGGAAAATTATGTCAGGATCTAACTTTTTCAAGTATTGTAGTACTTTTTTCCTTTTGATAGGCGAATTGAGGCCTTCCACATTCCAGGATACCAGTTTCAACGATTTGCGTGTAAAAATCTGTGGTTCTATAGGAAGGGTACTTTCAGACATAGTATCGTGGGTCATGGGGGATACCAAAAGCGGGTTCTAAGCTTTACCGTCGAGAACAATTTGTTAAGTGGGGCCGGGAACCGTCCCAGCATCTGCTCCACAGCCCCATTTACAGCAGTGTTACCTCCTGCCTATGATTCAAAAGGCTAATCAGAAACATTTTAAACATTAAGCACCCAACAGGAACATAGGGGTGCCTGCATCTGGAAGAAACAAAATTTACCAGAAAACAAACAGAAGAGCCATAAACAATGTAACCGAGATTAACCAAAAGGGTCCGGGTGGTGAGTGGTAAACATACGGTTCGAACCGTGGTTGGATCTAGTCCTGTCCGTGGAGTCCAGCACCGGAGAGTTAGTAAAATCGAACAAAAGGGGGAAAATTCGTAGGGATCCATTGCATCTCCAGGATTACGCTGATCCCGTCGCAGAGTCGGAGCTACAATCAGGTTGGGGGGTTCGATGAGCGTTGCCTTGTGGATGTTGATGAGGGGGAACGTGCAGTGTCATCTTCCAATATGGTCAAGGTGTCGGTTGGTGAATCATAAAAGGTGACTTGGCCGTGAAGGTGAACTCGCAAGCGAGCAGGGTATTGTAGCGTGAACCGCACATTAGCCGCCGCCAATTTGGAGCAGATGGGGGGCGAAGGCCCTGCGACGGGCCGCCAGAGATGCTGAGAAGTCCTGGAAGAGGCGTAAAGTAGTTCCGTTGTATTCTAGGGTATCTGGCTTTCCTATACGCCTGCATGATGCGGATTTTGTCTGAGAAATTCAGCAGTTTAAATATGACAGTGCGAGGGCGACCTAGGGATGGAGAAAGGTCCGGTCCCAGACGATGTACCCGTTCCACAGTCAGCGCTGAATTATCCGTTAGTCCCAGGGCTGTGGGGAGCCATGAGGACACGACGTGGTGTAGTTGAGGGCCTTTTACGGTTTCAGGAAGTCCCACTATTCTTAAGTTGTTTCTACGGCTCCTGTTCTCTAGGTCGTCAACTTTGTCTATCAGGGAGCGCGTCGTGAGATTCCACGGACGTTTGGAGGGGGGTCAGTCCATCTTCCAGAGTGGACACCCTTTCCTCCACCTCAGTCAGTCTTTGTGCTTGTGAGGTGAGTTGGGAGAGCGCCAGGTCAATGGCGGTCGATAGTCGGCCCAATTTTTCATTTAGCAATGGCGAGAGCATACCTGTGAATTCTGCCATCTGCATGACAGTAGTGGACGGTGGAGGGGTATTCAGGTGTGGGCTGGAGGGTGGGCTTCCCAGATCAGATGTGGAGTGAGTCGGGGATCGTGTCGGTGCCAATGTACCTTTGCCCTGGGATTTGGTTGTAAGGCGTTTTGAACTTTTTGTGGATGATGCAATGAATTTATCCATGGTGAAGCGTAGGCAGGGTAGGCTTGTGCACCGATTTTTTTTTCGGTTCGATTTGTTCGGATGTTTAAACTTTTCGATTCGGCTCGTTTCGGACGATTTCTGTTTCGATTCGGTTCGGCTCGACTCGTTTTTCGTGTACATTTTTTTTTCGGAATATCGACCATTTTTCGTATTTTCGGGTCACTTTGCTCGTTTTTTGTATCGACTTTTCGTGATTTCGGAAATTTTCGTTTTTTCAGAGCGTCTGTTCTCGTTTCAAAGCTGTCTAACTCTATTCGTTTTGATGTAAACTACTATGGTTTACTTTTTTATACTTTATATATTTTTTTATAATAAATTTTTGGTTTGTTTTTCGGATCCGATAATTCATTCTGTCGATACGATAATTCTGGCGATTCTATCGTGTTTTTTTTTAATTAAATAAAGATCCTTTTTTTCTTATGAATATACATTTCACAACTTTATTTAATCACATTAAAAAATGGTATGAAAGCCAAGGAACAAAAAAAAATGAACAAAACGATTTAAAAAACGCTAAACTGACCCGAATGGTCTGACTTTGAAAATAAAAACCAGAACAAAAAGGTTTTAAAACTGAAAAATAGTTGATCAAAATGATCTGAAACGAAAAAAAAAAAAGATTTAAAACAGACAAAAAAAATAATTAACCCTTTCGCTGCTGAGGCATTTCACGGCTTCCCTTCACGTCTGTGTGCGGTGCTGCTTCTGCTGCTGAGCTCATTTTTAAGGGTTTCGCTCCTCTTGTTTAAACGCGTTTTTTTGAAGCCTTATTTTATAATATGACCCAGACATGTTATATATCGTTCTTTCCGGCAGACTCGGCAGATGATTCATAATATATCATTATCATATGTATGCGTCATGTCCTGTCTGTATATTATAACAAAAAATGCAATAAAATTAGAATTTTCAATGTTTGTTTTACAAGGTGTAAAGTATTTTTTTCACATTTTAACATGCGAGTGTTTGCAGTTATATTTTATGAGTTGCGTTTGTTAAAAAAAATTGAAAAGGGGACTTGTTATATTTTTTTGGGTGAAAATTACACTATTTTTAACAAACGCACCCCATACAAAAATCCTTAGTGCAGCATCATTGTTCACATTATAATTGAAATGGGAACAATATTGCTGCATTAACAAAACAAAACAAAAAAAACTGTTTATTTTTTTTATATTTTAATTTTTTATAATTTTTAACATTGTCATGTTTGGTATTGTTGGAAAGGCCATGCTCTGGTCGATCCAAAGATACCAAACATTAACCAACCGATAGCTGCCGCGGATCGGGAGATAGGGGGTTCCAATGAACCCCCTATCTCCACCATTGGTCGCAGTTAGGGGTTAACTCCAGAACTGACGTCATTGTGACTAGGTCTTGGGACTGTCGGCAGCTCCCGTTCCCCCACGCTGTTGTCTTCCTGCAAATACGTGACCATGTTGGCGGGCAGCGTCTTAGCGGGCAGCGGTGGGAGAGAGAGAGCTCATAGCTGGGAGGAGGTGTTGCGTGAAGCTGCAAACAGGGACAAATAAACTAGACCTGAGCCGCACTGAGGATCTTTGGGTTGTGTCGGAGAAGACTTCACGCAGTGCTGCCATCAATATTTTTTGATAAATTCTTGGTTATACTACAATGAATGTGACTGTGGACAAAAATCCGTGTTGTTGTGACATCGCCTAAGCTTAACAAAACCAGGCCACGTCGGTAATCAAATCTCAAGGCAGTACAACAAGGTTGTGTTAGTGTGTGACATTTCTTGGCCAGGCAGGAAGTGTAGAATGTGCACAGTCACATTCATGGCCACAAATGTGTTGACAAATTTATGACAAAGGGTCCATAGAAATGTCAATAAATTTATGTACATATAATTTTAACAGTGTGGAAACGAAGCAATACATATTAACTTATTAAGTAAGGAAAAGCAACGCACACAAACAGGAAAATATAGAAAAAATAGAAAATTTATTTACAACATGGGGAAGGGAAGGGAACATGCCAAGGATGGCAAACTGCCCAACAGAGGCACAAACAACACAAACAAACATAGTGTAGTGAAAATAGACTGGAAGATGGCCGCCATTGTAAGCCAGGCGAACATCTTGTTCAGAATATTGGTTCACTTGAGATAATTACTGGCATTTGAGGAGATGTTGGAGCTGGTCCGCATCTTTGATCACAAAGATTATGACTGCCGTAAGGGCCCTTACGGCAGGAAGAATAACACCCGCAAGGATCGTATCCTTGACAAGCTACGCACCACCATCCTGGAGCTGTTCGGGAAGGACCGGATGAAGGACCAGGTCCGAAAACGCTGGTCCGACCTCAAGGCACGCGAGCAGGAGCAGCTGAGGCACATCCGTCGCGTCATAGCCAAACATAAGTGTCATGTTATATTGTAAAGCGCTGCGCAATTTCGGGAGGAGGCTGGTCTCACTGCCGCTCCAGGATGTCAGCGGCATTGCTTATATGCTCCCGTAATTCCTGGAGCAGTTCCTGGATGGTATCTATGGAGGTAACAGCCAGGCGTAGCTCGCCGATCGCCTCCCGATTTATCCTGACACTGGAGGACGTGTCCGGTCTGGCTTCTCCTTCTATATATCCAATAAATGAAAGAAGGAAAACACAGTAAGTAAAGCAGGTTTCTATTTTTGACTGAAAGTCTTGAAAAAATATAACAGTAGTATATACCAGTGCTGGCGGCCTCCTGAGGCTCCGACTCCTCTGACTCCTCCTCCACCACCACCGTCAGCATCTCATCCGGTGCTATAAGAAATTAAAGAAATAAAAAATACAGTAAACAACAAAACTGATTTATTTTTGACCAAAAGTCGTTGCAAAATAAAACAGTATATACCAGCGCTGGTGGTCGCCCGTGGCTCCTCCTCCTCCTCCACTGGGGCACTGGTGCCCGCCGGGGCAGATGCTGCCTTCTTCCTGTCTTCTGCCAAATCCAAAAAATAACACGTAAATAATGCAGACTGGAAAAAATGGTATATCTATACAATATATTGCCGAAAGTATTGCGACACCCCTCCACTACCCCACTACCAGCTTGACCCACCACTACTCCCATCTCATAGGTCTAAAGACACAAAATATTTATTTATTTCCTCTGCACCTAGACATACAGTATATTACCGTTCAATTATATATTTTTTTCAGAAGTAAACATTACGTTTATTCAATAAAAACTATTGTTTGTGTTGTGTGCGTACAAAGCGCATTGTGCTGACTGCTTTTATTTATTTTATAGATGGCCTCAGCCTCAATTTCACTTTCAGTTTCTGCTAATAAAACTGGATATTTGCAGAAACAACAGAAATCCGCCATTTTGATTTGAAATTTGCATCTAAAGCGTTCAATAATGACACTGCTGCAGCAAACTGAATTGCTGTGCTGCAACAATTCAGCAGCTGCTGAGGATGTATTGAACACGGCTCTGTTTGGATGCACTTTCAGAAGAACTACATGTCCCATCCTACCACTTAGCAGAGATGCAGAGATTTTTGTTGATGCGCAGATGGGAGCCAATATTGGGCAAGCTGCGGGTCATCTCGTATGCATCACTCAATCACAACAACCCCCCCCCAGCACACTACAGACTATACACACAGTGCCAAAAGAAATCCAGCATTGTAACTTCATCTACATACATCAAATGTCACAATTTTCACGAATACGTAAAATCACAAAAAAGAAGAGCTATGGCAAAAATGCATGTATGACGAGTCGTGAAAACGCAAAGCTATACACAATCACATTGCATGAAAAAAGGACTAGATAAATCAACGTATTTCTGTGCACATTAGCACATGCAAGCACATTATTATTATTATACAGGATTTATATAGCGCCAACAGTTTGCGCAGCGCTTTACAATATAACATGACACTTACGTTTGGCTATGACACGCCGGATGCGCCTCAGCTGCTCCTCCTCGCGCACCTTGAGGTGGGACCAGCGTTTGCGGAGCTGGTCCTTCGTCCGGTCCTTCCCGAACAGCTCCAGGATGGTGGTGCGAACCTTATCGAGGATACGGTCCTTTCTTGCGTTCTTCTTTCTGCCGTAAGGGCCCTTACGGCAGTCGTAATCTCGTCTGTCAAAGATCCGGACCAGCTCGAGCATCTCCTCAAATGCCATGTTGCTGGCCCGCTTCTTCCTGGGTGGTGGTGTTTCATGGGTGCAAGACGATGAGGAGGTGTCTGAATGGCACTCGTCTCTTGCAGCCATGATGAATAATAAAAATAATATTTTGTCCAAAAAGTTGTAAAAAAACTGGCTCAATAAAGTTATGACATCCGCGCGCGCGCATGCGCGACCCGCGGACGACTCGGATCCGACCCGATTCCGAAGGAATTTTCGTATCGACAGAATTATCGGATCATTGGAAACAAAAAAAAGTGATACGCATTTACAAATACAAAATTTACAGAATCAGCGATATAACCTATAATAGTTAAATATACGATGTCCAGAATTACCGAAATGGAACCGAAATCATGAATGGAACCGAAATCATGAATAGAGCGAAAATAAATTTCGATTTGACACATTTCAAGTCCATTCGAAAATTCCGAAAATATTTAGTTTCGGCTCGGAAACCTTTTCGGATCTGCCATTTTCGGATCTAAAAATTTTCGGAAAATCGGCCGGATCCGAAAGCACGAATCGGGAAATTTCGTGAAAATTTCGAAATTCCGAAACCCGAAACGCACATCCCTAAAGCAGGGTAACTGTAATATGCAGACAATGGGAGTGTCTAGAAAAATTATGATATACAGACAGTGCGGAGTGTCCAGAAAAATTATAATATGCAGACAGTGCGGAGTGTCCAGAAAAATTATAATATGCAGACAGTGCGGAGTGTCCAGAAAAATTATAATATGCAGACAGTGCGGAGTGTCCAGAAAAATTATGATATACAGACAGTGCGGAGTGTCCAGAAAAATTATAATATGCAGACAGTGCGGAGTGTCCAGAAAAATTGTATTATGCAGACAATGCAGGGCGACCAGAAAATTGGTTTTTATTTTTTATTTTTTTATTTTTTTTGTTCTGAGGTGGTGGGGACACCAGAAAAATTGAATATGCGTGGATAGTGGTCTCCCAGGGACCACCAAAACAAAATTTGTTACGTTTTTTTGAAAATAATTTTTTTTGTATGGGCCGCAGAGAAAAGTTTTTATATTTATATACAGTGGGCTCCACCTGGGCCAGCAGAGAATTGTGTAACAATGGGGATCCTATTGGGGCAGCAGGTATGTCCAGTGCATAAGGACGAGGTAAGCAGGTGGTGTAGGGCTCCGGTCCAGCACTGAGTTGTGTGGTGGCGCTGAGGGGGGATGGGTTGAACAGGCCCGGGTCAGTCGGGTACTTGTCGACAAACGGCACGGGGGTTTTCTTTGCCGCCTCCGCTGATGGTGGTCTAAACGGGGGGGGGGGTCACTCCACCCTCGAGTCGGAGGTTGGGGCACGAACACCCAGAGGTGCCGATCATCCGCATGTGGGGGGGCAGGAAGCCTTTCAAGTAGGCCTCAGCACGTGGTGGCGCTCCCGCTACACCGGCGCCGCGGCAGCCGCCTGGTATTCTGGGCAAGCGGAGGCAGGATGGTGGATCGCTGGTGGCCCCCTTCCCTGTGGCAGCAGCATCCAGCAATGGACTGTGCAGGTGCCGGGCGGAACCTACAGAAGGTAGGGAGACGGCCAGTATATGGCCTGTGTACCTCCGGGAGCGACGAATGGAGGATCAGTGTGGTCACTGGTGGAAGGTGAGCCTGGATCCTCCCGGGTGCCGACGCTGAACCAGTGGGGGACTGGGAATTTGTCGTCGCGTGGTCCCTGTTGGCGGCGAGCTATTAAAACGCGGCCATCTTCTCTGCCCGCCTCCCGGAAGTCTCTCGTTTTTATTTTTAACCCTTATTTCATGGAAAACTCACTGTCCCTTTAAAAACGTATTTTTTTTAAACTTTTTGTCCTTGTTTCCTGTCCCCCAGGGAACTACCCGGACCCCCATACACCTTTTATGGCAAATATGTAGCATATATGCCCTCTTGGAGGGCACTCTAAAAACCGAATTTTCAGCCCCATTGACTTGCATGGGGTTCGGGTTCGGACCCGAACATTTGGAAAAATTCGGTTTCGGGCCCGAACCGAACTCGGGGGGTGTTCGGCTTATCCCTACCAATAACTACTGAATCAAGACTTTGGCATTGGAAAATTCCTCTGAACTGGAAAATAAAGTTTCCTATTCTCCTAATAGAAGCTTAAATCATAGTCACATAGGCTGAAAAAAGACATGCGTCCATCGGGTTCAGCCTTTCACACATCACCTACTGCTGTTGATCCAAAAGAAGGCAAAAAACCCAGTCTGAAGCGCTCGCCAATATGCAACATACTGGGAAAAAACATCTTGACCACAGAATGGTAGTCAGATTTCTCCTTGGATCAAGAAGCTAATACCCACATATTAAATATTATAACCCTTAATAATATGTTTTTGCAGGAAGTCATCCAGTCTTGTTTAAAAGTCTGTACAGTCTCTGACCCAACCACCTCAACAGGCAGCTTTATTGTTCTCACTGTAAACTAACCCTTCCTATGCTTTAGGCCCACGTCAGACGAGCACAGTGATCACGTCCGTGTTGCCGCACAGTTTAACGTCCGTCGTAGCATAGAATCATGAGCAATAGAGACCCACACACGAAATACGTGCGCACCGAACTGCGCACGCACGACGCACGTGGCAAACGGACGCAAGTTATGGCAAGAATGTAAAACCGCTAGACAGACGCGCAGAGTGCACCATGTCCGGGTATCGTTCTGTGTGAGTGATGAGGAGATGTCAGACGTGAAAAGTATTTTAAATATGATAGCTAATTCACTGTATACATATTTCTATATTCTTGTAATATTTGATAGCTATATAAATATATAGGGCCTGACTGACTGCTCAGCAAATACGTAATTTTGTTCATTGAGATAATGCTGAGTTTGGTCTTTCTCTTGGCTTCCTGTTTTTTACCGATGAGGGCAGATTTTCTATTCAGCCCTACTTCCTCTTGAAACTATTCAAGAAGGCTGGCCGAGAGGAAGGGAGGGATACAGATGTTCATTGTTAATACATCCTATGGCACACATACTTGCCAAAAGCAGGATATAGCTGTGACGTCTAATTTAGCCTAGCCAACTGGGTAAGGACAGGAAATGTTTGTGTAAGTCTAGGTTACTGCCCAAAGAAGAAAAAAACATGTTTTTATCTTGCCAATAGTTCGATAGATGTGAAATGGGCTGTATCGCTTTTTTCTATATATTACTGACGTAGTAATACTTTATTGGCTTGTAATCCATGAATTTGTGACACTCCCATTTTAACAAAACTGACTGTTCTGCTTGAAACCTGCCAGAATAATACGAATTATCCAAGACAGAATTTGTGTCTGGTCTTTATTCTCACTCGAGTTCTGTTTCCTGTATGATCTCTGGGTCTGATGACAAAGCAGCTCTCTCCTTCAATGCGGGAGCTTGGCCATTCATGTAATGCTTTTGCAGAATACATTTCAATTTGGTATCAGAAGTGCGGATTTGAACTAATCAACTTGTCGTGGCGAGTATGGGTTTACATATTTATTTTATTAATATTTATTGAACCTAATATTCATCATAGGCAACTTTCTTGTTCAAATTTTCGAACTCGCATTATTTGATTTGATAGTGCAAGAGCTTCTTTTGAATGATATGAATGATTTGAGTGATGGTGAAAAATAGGATTTTTTACAATCGGTCTGGGTAAATTGTATAGCGATCCTTTCTCTTTGTTCCCTGCAATTGCTTGAGTCCCCGCAGTTAGTGACTTGCATTTGAATTGTGTTGTAAAGAGAATTATATTGTAAAGGATAATAATACCTTTAAGTTTCCCACCCCTGGGAATTGGGTCCCTATTTACCTGACCACTTGTTATTTCCTATTTTGTGCGTGTTCTCCCTGATAGTGTAGATAAAAAGATTTTTAAATAGAATGGAGATTGCTGTTTTGTGATTTGGCTCAGTGAGAATAAAGGAAACTGCGCATTTTTGCGACCCTTATCACTTCACCCTTTTAATTGCACTGACCCTTCTCCTTCCCCCCTCCACCGCACCTTTTTTTTGCGATATGGGTGCCAAAAAAAAAACAACGGGCAAATTAGATAAGCACTTCAATAAGAAGTTAATGCCCCAAAATGGCCCTGCTGAAACACCCGCCGATTTTGTACAACGTGTTGCTGGTGGATATTTTACCACGCCCTTTATAGATTGTCTTGCTGGTTGGACTACAGCCATGCATTCTTTTGATCCATTCCCAAATTCAGGAAGCTTCTCTTCCTATCATATGTCCATGATAACAGGCTTATGTCTTGGTAACCAAAAAGCTTTCCCAGATTTCCAACCTGACCCAAATTGGGATAGGAAATATATGAAAAAGTGTGGAAAAGTGTGGATTCACTTGTCCTCTTCATATAACCCCATTTCTAAAACTCCTAAAGATGTATCTTGGTCCATAGATAGTCCCCCACCTTACAATTCCTCTCCTCCTGCCCTTTCACAACCTACTCCCAAACCCTCTTCCCTTTATCCCAGCCTTGACCCTAAGACTTTGGCAGCTGTGATTACAACTATTGAAACCACTACTAATCCCCTGCCTTCCCCCGAAGCCCTAACACAAAATATAGGTGTCTTAGGTGCTATCGTAGGAGTACCCCATGTTGAAACAGAATCTGACACAGAAGAAGATGAAACCCTTGAATCCAGCACATATAATTGGCAAAATAAAACCCCTATGTCTAAATTCAGTACATCCTCATTTGTATCCACTTCCAAACCCAACCGTGTAGGATACTCTCCCCAAATGCAATCTTTTATTGACCAATTTAAACCCCAACTTCAGAACATATTAACTAGGACCCAATCTGGCAAAACTATCAAACCCCCTGCTAGATATCAGATGCCCTTTTTAATTGCAGGAAATAATGTCGTTATTATGCCCCCTGATATAGGAACCTTAAATTCTATAATTAAGGGTTCTCCTAGTCCCCGAATTTTCCCGACCGCGACAACACAATATCTTAAACGGGCGACACGAGGATTGCAATTAACTCAGGAAGATTACAAGTTGATCATTTAACGGTGTCATGGGATATGCTGATGACACTGGTTTTGATTGGACTCGTGTTCTCTCACTTCAACCCCCCCATGCTCCTCTAATGGGTGCCCCTATTACACCCCAAAATTTGCCTTTATAAACATCGGTCCAGATTGATGATATGTGGACAGACGTTTGTGATGAATGGACTCGTAATTATGGAGCTCGACGTTCTATGGTTGCAGCCATTGCATGCAAACAAAATGCCAAAGAATCTGTCACCAAATTCGTCCACCGGTTCCATTAGAACTGTAAGGAGGATGCCGGCATGACATTAGATGGAGATATGGGTCTCCTCTACACTCAAACTCTCATGGGTAATCTCAGAGATGATACCCAGAGAATTGCTAAACAGGTGATTAATAACTGGCCAACTGTTGTACCTACTGATCTTAATAATAGGCTCCTTGTTAAAGATTCTGCTGGTTGCTTTGACCTACAGCATTCTAAATATATGTTAGCTGCTTTTAACAGTCCTTCAGGTCCCCCAGGTAATACTGGTCCTCGCCCTAAACAGACTTATTATCGTCCTCAACACCCCACATGTACCCCAGGTACTTGTTTCATTTGTGGTGATCCAACTCACTGGCATAATGAATGCCCTCATAATCCCAGGAACATTGGCAATACAGCTATGAACCCCCAGCCACGTTCTCCAACAAGCAATGCTGTTACCTCTCCTAACAATGCCTGTGATCCACCTCGTCATAAGATTGATTGGCAAAACCAATCAAAGGCATGATGTGGCCCAGAGGCATGCTTCATCTCATGTGTTCAGGTTTCAGAAACAGTTGACCATTTGCCCCTAGTGATCCTTAATTTGGAGGATCATGCAACCCCATTCCTCGTGGATACTGGTGCTACCAATTCAATGTTGACAATTATCATGGAGCTGATGTAACGCTCCATGCTTCAAACCCCAAGAGACTTTATGTTCAATTTATATTGTGTGTTTTTAAATATATATTACATCGTTTGGTTTTAGTTAAAATTAGTTTAGTGTAAAATGGCGTAACTTTAGTTTTAAATATACTTATATTCCTGTAGGTAAATGTGTTTCTGTATAGCCAGTAAACAAGCTTTACTTCTGTGTAATTTATGCAACAGGGCTTTTCCTCTTATCTGGCTGCATGTTTGATTCAAGAAGTCTGTGATAGTGTTTGTCTTTAATCTGATGTGTTAGAACAATGGGTTATGCAAATGTTGTGTGAGCTAAAGGCTAAAGAATGTAAAGAGGAATGTTTATTGTAAATATCTGACATAATGTATTAGCATATTGGTAGGACGAGGTGCGTCATTTATGCAAATTATGACTGTTGGATTTCAGCATAAATGGTGGCGTTTTGTTCATTAAAGGTCAGAACTCTCAGAGCTCAGAGAGAGAGAGAAAATCCTGTTTTAAAACATACAGCTGCGTCTGGTGTTTTATTTCAAACTACACTACACTCCACACTCAACCTCAGAAGGCAGAGAGCGGCCTTCTGGAAATTCCTAATGGCTCCAGGGCAGAGGAACAGAAGCAGGTGGGTCAAGCTGCTCGAGGCGCTGAGGACAGCGCTCCCAGTAGCCGGGCTGACCGCAACGAAGGGGTGTCTGGAGAGTCAGGACAGGCGGAAGAGAATGGTTCCGTCACAACAATAGAGTGGTGCTTGTGGTCAATTAAACCTGCTGAGACACCATCTTTGGGGATTAACGGAGTCCTAACAGAAACGTTTGTCACCCCACCCATTGCTATTTCTTCAATTTCTTCTCCTGCCTCTGTGTTTCATTCTTTTCATGTTTTCCCTACCTGTCCTGTTAATTTGCTAGGCAGAGATTTGCTTTCTTTGCTTGCTGTGTCTATTTCCTGCATGCCATCTGGAGCTTTACATGTGGATTCACCATTTTTTTCTATTGAAGCTGCTCCCAGCACACTTCATCCCCCATCAGCCCCTCCTGTTTCTCTGCCTCGCTCTTTCTCCCATTCCTTCTCTCCCCTTCACTCTGCTTTCCTTTCAGCACCTGATCTTGAATTGTGTGTACATCCGGATGTTTGGGCAATTGACGAATATGATGTGGGTTCTATCTCATGCACACCATATACTGCAAATTTAAAAGCATCTGCTTCTCCTGTCTATCACAAGCAATATAATCTGTCTCCTGCTAAAGTTGAAGGAATACGGGAATTCATTCACCGTTTCCTTGCTACTGGCATTCTGCATCCCATTGTAAGTTCGTACAACACTCCTGTAAATCCTGTGCCTAAAGGAGATGGATATCGCTTTACTCAGGACTTCAGATCTCTCAATGAAATCATAATTCCTATTTCTCCAATTGTACCTGACCTCCCAACCCTTCTCACCTCCATACCCCCAGACTCCACACATTTTACAGTCATAGACCTAAAAAATGCCTTTTTTTCTGTCCCAGTACATCCAGATACACAACCCCTTTTGGCCTTTACTTTTGAAGGCTCACAGTTTTGTTGGTCATTCCTACCTATGGGATTTATTGATAGCCCCGCTATTTTTTCTCGCACACTGCATGGGACTCTGTTGAGTTACAGTCCGCCAGAAGGCTCCACCTTACTACAGTATGTGGATGACCTCCTCCTTTGTAGCCACAGCCAAGCTGCATGTCACACTGACTATGTTGCTCTACTCAACCACCTACACTCAGAAGGCCACAAGGTGTCCAGAAAAAAGATACAATTTTGCTCCACCTCTGTTGAATATTTGGGTTTCGTTCTCACTCAGGGATCTCGTGTCCTCTCACCGTCCCGCATTCAGAGTCTGCTGCAGCTCAAGCGTCCTGCCTCCAAAGCAGACATGTTGTCCTTTCTAGGGATGGTGAATTTTTGTCGTCACTGGATACCAGACTGTTCCTATTATGACTCTGTTCTTCGTGCGTCTGTTGCGCACACAGCTCCGGACCAAATTGTTTGGTCTCCGGACATGGTGTCTGCCTTTGATACGTTACAGGAACTGTTGGCTACTGCACCAGCACTGGGGCTACCTTTCCACCTCTACTGTAGGGAGGATGGGTTCACAATGGCGGCTGTTCTTGCACAGATCCACGGGGGGCGTTGCGTCCAATTGCATTTTTGTCAAATGTCCTGCCACCTGTTGTTCAGGGAATGCCAAATTGTCTCCACTCCTTGGCTGCCTGTGCCATGGCTGTGGAAACAGTTCAGTCCTTAACCCTAGGTACTGACACTATTCTCCATACACAACACAATGTCTTGCATGTACTTCGTAATCTTTCTACCCAGCACATTTCTTCCCAACATTTTCCTGGTTATGAAACTGTACTAACTTCCACCTCCAATTTGCCTGTCAAATACTCTTCTGTCACTTCTGGTCCTTCTGCTGTTCTTAACGCTCTTCTGCGTCTACGCTAAGGCCATGACCAGCCTCGCGAATTACATGACTGTCTTCCGCTCATTCAACTAACAACCTCTCCTAGATCTGATCTTTCTGACACTTCTCTAGAAGGTCCTGATATTCATCATATCTTTGTTGATGGCTCCTGTTCTCGTCCTTCTGATTCACAGTATCTGCCTGGTTATGCTGTGGTTGAATTGCCTGACATTGTGCATGAATCTGCTTCCATTCCTTCAAACTCTTCGCAAGCTGCGGAACTTTTTGCTTTAACAGCTGCATGTAAACTTTTTAAAGATCTCCCTGTCACCATTTATACTGACTCTCGTTATGCATTTGGTGTTGTGCATGATTATGGTGCTCTATGGCACCGCTGTGGTTTTACTACTGCTGATGGTCGTCCTATTTCTCATTCTGATCTGATTTCTGATCTCCTGTCTGCTATTCTATTAACTTCTCGTCTTGCTGTTGTCAAATGCAAAGGTCATGATCCTGTTGACTATTTTGTTTCTCGTGGCAATCACTTTGCTGACGCTACGTCTAAAGCTGCTGCTCTTTCATCTCCTACCATTTCTCTTGTTCCTCACCCACCAATTGTCACCTGCTACCGTTCTCCTTTTCTGCTACCCCAGAAATGGATGCTTAAAGAACTCCAGGCAGGTGCTACTGAAGCTGATGTTTTTCATTGGGCCTCAGAAGGCCTTGTGAAGTCTCAAATTCCACCTGATTTTAGAATTTATGAGAAAAGAGGGAGAGGACTTCCGGGAGGCTGGCCAAGCAAAAGGCCGCTTATACTTCGAGCTCCATAACACTCCATCGAAAATCTTCTCCACTGAGCGGACTGAATCCACCTGAACTGCTCTAAATACCATTGGGAGCACGAACGACCATTGCTGCACCCTGACTTAAGTGCTATCCGGCTGGACCCGGACCCGCAGCAAATACAGCCCCGGAAGCGACAGGCCGCAACTAGGCCGCATGTCCCAGCCTGCCACAGGCGGGACCCCAGGAACCACAAAACTCCCTTCTCCGGGGATTCTGGAACAACCAGATACCTCGGCCCTTGAAAAGGATCCTGACCGCATCCAGCCCACCCAAAATGGTACCTAATCTGAGCGGGGATCGCCAGTGGAACGCACGAGGGGCCGCCATCTTAAAAGTGCCGCATGGAGGTGCCAGAGACGACGGTGAGGTGAGGCCTGCAGGCACCGAGAGTGAGACTGCCCACGACTTATCGGGAGTGGAGGCATGTGAGGGCGTGGAGGCCGAACCGGGGCAACAGGGACGGAGGCTAGTTCCCTTGAGGAGCGGATAGAACGGACTAGAGGGAAGCGGCCGCCATTTTGCTGTGGCTGGGAGGGCTTGCCCTGGCCCGGTCGCAAAACTTCACGGGTGTGGGGCACCATTCCATCGGTGGCCGGCCTTGACGGGGCCTGTCATCGCCCTATCGGGGAGCACCAACTGCGTGGGCATTCCTCACCCCAAGAGAGGCGCCGTCGCCGATTCGGCCCGGGGGGGAAGGGGCGCATCCACGCCTGCACTGTCATACCAACGAAGGCCTGACAAGGCAACACTGCCTGCGGCCCACTTGGCCGGGGACACCCTTCCCGCTGCACGGCTACCCAACCCGACATCGGCAGACACCACTGGAGACCATCGATCCAATTTTTGAACCCTGCAGCCCCCCCTTATCAACTCAAGGGAAAACCCCAGTCTCCCGCTGCTAAATTTAATTTTTCTGTCCCCCCCGACGAGGGGGGCACACTCTCTCTGTATAATAATCTTTCCTACACGATAAAATTTACCACTTGGGGACACCTTTCTCAGCTCATACAGAACTGTAGCACAATTTTTTAGTCTCCCCACTGGGGAGGCGACACACTATCGCTCATAATTTTTCCACATTCAACCAGCTGGTAATTTTTATTAGTCCCAGGGACACCTGGGGCACCTTATCTTTCTGCAAATCCACCCCACTTTTTCATAAGATCTATCGATTGGGGGCGCCCTTTCCAGCTCATACCGAACTGTTGCAATTTTTCTTAGTCTCCCCATCGGGGGAGGCGACACACTGCCGCTCATAATTTTTTTTCACATTTGACCAGCTGGTAATTTTTATTGGTCCCAGGGACACCTGGGGCGCCTTACCTTTCTGCAAATTCACCCCACTTTCAAGCCTCGCTGCCCGCGGTGACCCACAACGCCTCCGCGGACAGAACTCCCCCAACACACCTTGAACACTGAGGGGCGATTGTCAAGCCAACACACGTAAAATCAAAGGTGTGCTTCAGTAGTGCCAATAAAACAATAGGTAACCCTAAACCTAGATGCGATACCAGTCCTTCTGATGGCTGGGTTCCGCAACAACTGGAGGTGAACCTATAAGACAGGGACACACAAACGAGGAGGACAGGAAGCAGTCCTTAGAGTGGCTGGTATAACGACAGGTAGGTATGGAGTGGTAAAATATGAGCCAAAGTAGGGAATAGGCAAAAAGCAGAGTCGAGTAACAATAGCCGAGTCAAGGGAATAAGAAGTACACAAGTCAAAATGGAAAGCCAGGTCATACACAAAATATCCGTCAAAGGTGTAATACACAAGCACTTAAGGGTCAGACTAGCAGAACCACGAAAGGGCATAGAGGAATGGCCAGAGCAAGTTTAAATCCCGCGCCCTGCCATCCGATTGGCCCAGCGGGTCACATGCTGTAGGGAGACCCAAATGGATGCGTGATGATGTCGCGCCGCTGGAGGAGCTAAATCCGGAGATGCCAGCGGCGCACGCGCATACAGCGCAGGGAAAGAACGCGGGGGAGACGCTGACTCCGGAGCCGTAGGATAGGATGCCGGGGCCGCGCCAACCGCCGAGGCATGATAGCGATATGGACAAGTTTATAATGACCGGAAAAAGTGCAAAAAAATCCTCAACCAAAATGATCCCTAAATCAGCTCTGAAGCCCCGGTCGGGGCAGGATTCACCTTCCCCACGCTCTCGGGACTCGATGGATCTAGAGTCCGAGTTATCGACTTCGGACGTGGCTGACTCACACGCACGGGCTATGGACGGAACACCCCCCTTGAGTGTGGCGGACATTTCTGCAGCCCTCTCTCCACTGTTGGATGACAAACTAGGACGCCTCACGGCTACTATCGAGTCCGTTTTATCACAGCTGACGTCACAAGCTCATAGGCTAACAGAGGTGGAGGAAAGGGTGTCCACCCTGGAGGATACGGTCAACCCGCAACAAACCCAACTTGACCAACAAAATAGCATCATTCAAGGCCTGACAGATAAATTAGATGACCTGGAAAACAGGAGCCGCCGGAACAACCTACGTATTATTGGCCTACCGGAAACGGTGAAAGGCCAGGTCTTACACGAATGGGCGTCGGTCTGGTTACCCTCTCACCTAGGATACAACACCGAGTCCTGTCCGGTGGCAGTGGAGAGAGTGCACAGGTTGGGTCCGGACCTGAACCCATCTGCCGGGCGCCCGAGACCGGTGATAATGCGTTTCCTGAATTATACCGACAAAACCAAGATCCTCCAAGCCTATCATCGCCTACGAAACCTGGACTACCAAGGGGACACCCTGCGGTTATTTCAGGACTTTTCCGCCGCAGTATCATCTAAACGACGGGCATTTTCTTCAGTATGCTCCAAATTGGTAACCCAGAACGTCCGCTTTTCCGTCCTCTACCCGGCCCGACTCCGTGTGGTTTTTAATGGAACAACGCATTATTTTGATATCCCACGGGAGGCCGAGACCGCTCTTCTTTGTGGAGAGGATACAATCGGAGGGGCTTCGCCACTGCCTCGGCGCTCCCCGGCTCGGGGGGAGCCGAATCCATCCTAATCTGCATTACTTCCGACATTGACTCTCAGGCAGGTTGATACAATGCGGATGCTCCCGTTCATGGTCTTTTTGCTAATGATTGGTCAAGTTTTACTTGACGAATGGCATGTCCCTGGTTTGATGTGCTGTTCGCTAGTTTCTGTTTTTCAATGCTTAATGTTCTTAGTCTTAAGTATTAGTTTCAATATGTTATGGTTCCAAAACAAAAAAGTTCGAAATCTAGATTCAAGTTAGCAATTATGTTCCTTACCCCCTAAACTGGGAATTGTGGCTGCTGCTGAGACGGCCATGTTCCCCCATTACCATGAGGAATCCCCTCTAGCTGTATTAGGCACGCAGTGCCCGTTCCTGTCCTTAACCCCCGGTCCATGATAACCCCTCCACCGATTCATAAGGTCTCCTTTAAGGTGGTCTCGTGGAATGTGGAGGGATTGAACTCCCCAATAAAAAGAAAGAAGGTGCTCACCCACTTAACTAACCTACGACCGGATATTGTCTTTCTCCAGGAGACCCACTGGTCTTCGGCAACTAACCTCCTCAGGGCACCCTGGATAGGCTACCAAACTTCAGCCCCATATGTAAACAAAAAAAGTGGCACTGCGATCTTGTTAAACAAGGCGCTTCCGCATGTAGTCCTAGAGGAAACAAATGATCCACAGGGCAGGTTTTCCATATTGTTGGTGTTCATCCAAGAAGCAAAATACTTGCTGATAAATGTGTATGCCCCCCATCCTCCCCATCTACAGTTTTACTCTGACTTATATACACAAATGCTGCAACATACTTTTGATCATTGTCTAGTGGGCGGAGATTTTAACGCAGTGTTAGACCAAACTCTGGACCGCTCTCGGCCTAGAAGGTCGCCAGACAACATGCAGTCCACGGCGGGACCTAAGTTTTTACAAGACCACATCGTACCCTAGACGCGTGGAGATTCTTTAATCCGGAGGAGAGGGATTACTCCTTTTATTCACACCCACACGATTCCTTTTCCCGCATTGATATGTTCCTCATGTCTCTCTCCCTGCAGTACACTTTACTCAACGCCTCAATTGGCATGATAAATATCTCTGATCACGCGGTGGTTACATTAGAACTACATTTAAGTTCCCCGCTCCCGCGGTCCCGCAACTGGCGTTTTCCTGCTTCACTATACAAGTCAGAGGGATTTAGGAATCATATGGAATTGTGCTGGCACAATTACGTGGATGACAATATAGAACACCTGGATGACACCAATTGTTTTGGGAAGCAGCCAAGCCAGTAATGAGGGGTCATATAATAGAATATGTATCGCGCAAGCGAAAAGAGATCAATAAAAGGCTACTGGAGGCACATTCGATCCTAGTGGCCTCCTACAGGTCTCACTTATTGCAAACCACTGCCCAATCTGCGACAGAATACAAGGCCAGCAAGAAGGCATATGCTGAAATAGTTGAGGACAGGTCACAATATTTCTGGTTCCACCAAAAAAATTAAAATTTTCGCTGGGGTAACAGACAAGGGAAATTATTATCCAACCTTCTTCGACTGCAAACGCCAACACCCCCCTCAATCTCGAGGATCAAGACCCTTACCGGGGAGATTCTAACAGATCCGTTAAAAATCCATGCGTCTGGGAGTCCCAGGCTAATATCTTTCTAGAGGGTAACCTACCGGAATTAGACCCGGAGGCTCGGGAACTGTTAAACACCCCAATCACCCCAACGGAAATTCATGATGCCATTGCTCGCTTACAACTTCATAAGACGCTGGGTCCAGACGGTTTTTCGGCGGAATTTTATAAAATTCTACAGGGTCAGGTAGTTCCGCATCTTGTTACGCTGTATAATAATATTTTACAGGGCAATGACCCCCACCAACCTTTAATACCTCAAGAATAGTTGTCCTTCCCAAGCCGAATAAAGATCCCATGCTAATCACGTCATACCGTCCGATTTCTCTTTTGAACGTCGACCTGAAACTTTTGTCTGGTATTATGGCTTGCCGACTTCAGGCGCCCTTGAAGGACTTTATTTCCCTAGCGCAAACGGGTTTCCTAAAGGGACGTCGCTCAGTTCAAAATATTAGACGCACTCTGGCGGCGATATGGGCATCAAATGAGCGTCAGCCTTCGGCGGACCTGGTCCTTAGTTGCGATGCAGACAAAGCATTCGACCGAATATCTTGGGCCTACTTGCGTCAGTTTTTTAAATACCATTTTTTTGGCCGTTCAATCTGAAACGTGTTTGAGGCACTATATCGCTTCCCGGCGGCCACGGTGACGACTAATGTGCTTAACTCTAATCCCTTCTTACTGGAACGTGGCACGAGACAGGGGTGCCCTTTATCCCCTCTCTTTTTCAACATAGCTACTGAACCGCTTATACGCATACTTCTAACTCGACCCGACGTTGAGGGCATAAGGGTGGCCGACCAGGAGGTGCGGGTAGTGGCGTTTGCAGACGATTTGCTCTTGTTCCTCTCTGACCCGAAAAGGGCGCTCCCAACGCTACGTGACTATTTGGAAAAATTTCATATAGCCTTAGGCTTTAAACTAAACTTCGAGAAAACATTGCCCATTCCTCTGGGTAGGAACTGCAAGACCACCTTAGCGGACCATCTGCCATTCAGTTGGAGTGAGGGAGGCACCTTTAAATACCTGGGATTACTGCTCCCAATTGATTTAGGGAGATTATACGAGGTAACAATCCCGCCGTTAGTGACCCAACTTAAAACTCTGCTTTCCTCTTGGACCAAACTTCCACTATCCTACATGGGGAGAATTAGCCTCATAAAAATGGTGGCGTTCCCACGCCTGTTATATCCGATCCAAATGCTACCCATACTCATCAATCAACGGGATATCTCGACCATCCATTCCCTATTTAATAAGTTCATATGGGACGGAGGGAGAGCACGTATAGCACTACACAAATTACAATTACCATACAGCCTGGGAGGCGTGAATTTGCCAGAGATAGGATCGTACAACCTGGCGGCCCAATACCGCTTAGTCGCTGACTGGCTAACAGACTCCTCCAGATTTACAGATTATAATCTAAATCAGGCAATGGCCTATCCGTTGTCAGTAGGAGCTCTCCTCCATCTGCCCCCTGCTTCGATGCCGCCCACCCAAAGTGCGAACCCTCTTCTCACTGTAGGCCGAGTTGCATGGTACAGGGCCAGGAAGCACCTGGCCTGTTTTGGAGAACTTCGATTTATCAGCCTCTGCTTCGCAATCCGAGCTTCCAAGGCGGCTCCCCAGTCCCGGCCTTTAGGGCCCTAGCGCGTAAGGGTTTATCCCAAATTGGTCAAGTACTGAGACTACCTTCGCACACCCCGCTCTCCTACGAAGCATTATGCGACATACTAGCACCCACATCTCTGCATCCCATGTATTATTTACAACTCTCCACATTCATCTCACAGCAGTTAAGGGATTTGGGGCCCAGGGGCTTCCTTAACTCCCTAGAGAAAGGAGGGAGAGTGGGCCTACCTGCTGCAGCAGCGCCAATCTTTATTTTTTCCTTTCACGGTCCTGGCCACAGATCTCCCAAACTCACATACAGCGAAATGGCTAAACATTTTTCTGTTTGTAATCTTAAGGCTATGATTAATTCCCAACTTTCTCGTTGCCTTATATGTGCCAGAAATAATACACAGGGCCCAAAAATTAAAACTTAACACCTACCGCCAGTTAATGGTCCATTCCAGGAACTCCAAATTGATTTTACACACATGCCCACTGCAAAAGGTAACCTGAAATACCTTCTGGTAATAGTTGACAAGTTTTCTAGATGGCCTGAAGCCTTCCCTACTGCAAGAGAAAATGCCAGAACTGTTGCCAAAATTCTTTGTAAAGAATTAATACCCAGCTATGGCTGCCCCATATCTATTGATTCAGATAATGGTCCTGCCTTTACCTCCAAGGTCACACAGATCCTACTCACCATTTCATTCCAGGAGATCGAGTGCTCGTGAAGGCCCTGCATCATCACAAAACCTTTGATCCACCATATGGAGAACCGACTACCGTCCTTGCTGTGACCAGAATGGCCATGCTGACTGATGAATCACCTTCCTGGATCCATGCATCAAGGATAAAGAAAGCGCCATTCATCCCTGATGACTTCATTCCTGATCCACCTGTGACCTCAACCCCAGACGTGGAATCGCTGACTCCTGCTTCTAGATGACCTCCTCCTGTGGCGTATCCCGCTGATGAATCTGGAGTGTGGGCCTCAGCATTTGTAAGTTTCCCAGCTGAAGAATAGTTTTCCCCCCAATTTATTTTTTATGCCTATTGACTTTCCTATTTAACCTGAAGAGTAGTACCCTTTTCCTCATTTATACGAACTGTTTATTTTTTGATGAACTTTCCTTTTTCACAAAGTAATACATACTGTATTAACTCTGATTTTATACTTGCAGTGTCTATTGCTAGAACTACTACCAAGATGTTTTGCTCTTTTTCCAGGAACTGTTTTATTTTTGTTGGTTCACTTTTAATCATCATGATCTACTTCATCATACTTACTGGTAGTTCATGTTACTATCATCGATGTTTTTGGGAAGATATTGTAGGTCCCCACAATATCTCCTTTGCTCGTCCCCCAGTTCTTAATATGCATTTGAAAAGAGACTTGCATCGACCTAATAACTATGCATATGCTGCTCAGACTATATATGAACTTTCAGGTTTCAACAAGTCCTGCTGGATATGTATGGCCAAACCGACTAGTTCTAAATAAGGCATACCATATGAAGGAGTTGCTTTGAATCTTAGTCTTTTTGATGATGATTTGTTTACACTGCCTACTTTTTCTAAAACTACTAACAATCCAGGTGCCACTTTTATACGTGTTCCCCTCCTACAGGAACTGTGATTCGAATGAGATTTAACATTACTGGTAGAATGCCTTCACCAGAACCTAACAGAAAGGAACCTCCTTGCCAGGTTATAATGGATCATATGTATGTCCCTAATAATTCTGAGATGAATCTACAAGCCACTTTTCGGGTTTCCTTTCTTTACAGTAATAGTTCTTCTTCCTGGTTCAGCACCCCTTGGCTTTCTAAATTAGTGTCCTCCCCCTTTGTTTTATCCCAGGTATACCAGATAAATGTGTAAGTTTATGGCAATGGATGGATAAAACTTTCCCTGTAAGTGTTGGCAACGCCAACTATGCTGATTTCATGTTTGGATGTATTAACGCATCCCAAATTAATGCTACCCATGTTTTGTTTCAAATACTGTGTGGAATGTAGCATCTTTTGGGAAACTTAACTTACATGATTCCAACAGTCCAAAAGATTGGACCTTGCAAGTGGAAGATGGCACATACTCTAGTATGATAATGGTTGCAACATATTATATTAATACTTATTCCGTCTGGTATGCACATTGACCTACATAACACTGTACATCGCTTTCATCGCTCCTCCATATCTGTCAAAACCTCTGAGGCAGAGCGATTTGGTGGGATCTTGCTACCTGCATATGGTGTTGCTCATTTGTATTCTAAAATGAACATTTTTGTAGACTTAGCTGATGACATGTTTAATCACACTACACATGCTCTAGCAGTTCTTTCTGCTGAGCAACGTCAGATTAGAGATGCAGTAATTCAGAATCGTATGGCCCTTGATTATTTGTTAATTAAGAAGGGTGGTGTATGTGGTCTTCTTAATTTGACCCATTGTTGTTTTCACATTGATGACATTTCAGGTGAAGTTTCTCAAGATATACATGATTTTGAGGAAATTCAAACCCAACTCAGGAAAGTATCAAGTCCCTTAGATGGATTTGATTGGACCTTTGGCTTTAGTTCTATTTTTGGTAGCCTAGGTTCAACTATTTTACATGGTTTAATGTATCTCGTTATGATTATTCTTGTTAATACCATTTTTTACAAATTGTTGATGCTGTGCCTTGAGAAATGTTGCGTTTCTAAATCACCTATGATGCCAGCCTATCCTATACTTCCCCACTATCCCCAACCTACTTTGATTCCTCTCCAACGTTCCCCTCTTATGAGTAATTACTAATCTCTTTTTCTTTTTTTTCTTTCTACGTATTGTAATGATTTATATGTATAATATGATGACGATGTGACAACAATTGTAATAGGTTCACTAGTTTAGTTTAGTTTTCTTTTTTAATTAATGATCACGTGATTTGTGATCAAAAGAACGATTGAAAAGTATTTTAAATATGATAGCTAATTCACTGTATACATATTTCTATATTCTTGTAATATTTGATAGCTATATAAATATATAGGGCCTGACTGACTGCTCAGCAAATACGTAATTTTGTTCATTGAGATAATGCTGAGTTTGGTCTTTCTCTTGGCTTCCTGTTTTTTACCGATGAGGGCAGATTTTCTATTCAGCCCTACTTCCTCTTGAAACTATTCAAGAAGGCTGGCCGAGAGGAAGGGAGGGATACAGATGTTCATTGTTAATACATCCTATGGCACACATACTTGCCAAAAGCAGGATATAGCTGTGACGTCTAATTTAGCCTAGCCTACTGGGTAAGGACAGGAAATGTTTGTGTAAGTCTAGGTTACTGCCCAAAGAAGAAAAAAACATGTTTTTATCTTGCCAATAGTTCGATAGATGTGAAATGGGCTGTATCGCTTTTTTCTATATATTACTGACGTAGTAATACTTTATTGGCTTGTAATCCATGAATTTGTGACACTCCCATTTTAACAAAACTGACTGTTCTGCTTGAAACCTGCCAGAATAATACGAATTATCCAAGACAGAATTTGTGTCTGGTCTTTATTCTCACTCGAGTTCTGTTTCCTGTATGATCTCTGGGTCTGATGACAAAGCAGCTCTCTCCTTCATTGCGGGAGCTTGGCCATTCCTGTGATGCTTTTGCAGAATACATTTCAAGACGGAGTGCATTTGCGACGTCCAGCACCTTGACGCACAAAATGGCTTTTCATATCATTTTTCAATTTGTAGCATTTTTCATATTCATTTTGTTTCCCATAATTCCCTTTTTTGTTCTACGTCCGTCAACAAAAACAGACCGTTTGGTATCTACAGTATCTTCTGTCAGTACGTCTGTCCGTTATGCACGCACGCAGAGTGCGCTCAGACTGCGTTCGTCTGACATTAGCCTTAGGCTGAATTGACTTTCGTCCAGTCTAATAAATGGGTGACCTCGTGTCCTGTGTATAGTCCCATTAATGAATGGGTTTCTGTCAGGGTGGCATCCGGCGAGAGCCAGGTTGGGACCCATATAGCAGGCAGAGAGCCCCATAGGCAGGGTGCAAACAAACGGACAGACAGCAAATGAAATCAAGACACTGATGGGCAGGACTCAATACGAACGAATATAGGAAGGGAAGGTGTTAAGGGAGGTCAGAAACTCAGCAGTAAACTGAAAGGAAAACCAAAACTAATACCACGGTCCTAAAGTGGCCGTGTACAGTTAACAAGAGGGGAAACAACGAAATCCGCATCTGCTGGGTAGGACACAAAACGAGATCCAGAAAGGAAGGGGTTAAAGGTGGAAACAAAAATACACACACAGCAGGGAAGCAGAAAGAAATACTAAACTAGACGGTCCTGGAGGTGGCCGCTATATTTCTAACTAAACCGAATAAGGAAATACAGGTTACAGGAACAAGTAAAAATATAAAACACAGAGCGAAGTACCAAATGGGACAAACCACAAAGCGTAGTCAGGAAGAATGGCCAAATTCAGTACACAGGTAATCTAAACAGGTAAATAAAGCAAAATATCAGAAAGTAATAAAATATGCAAAAAGGAAGGAGAAGCAAACAAAGGGAATAATATCAACCAAAGAGAAGAAGGAACAAATAAGCAAAACTGAAATACAAGAAGGGGAACAATAACAAAGGCTAGAAATATAATAAACAGGAGTATGGCAAACACAGGAGTCAGGAAGACCTTATTTATGCAAGATCATTGCAGCATTGGTGTGGAGATCTTTTATAGGGCGGTGCCCAAAGTCAGGTGGTCAGGCTACAATGAATCCTGGAGTGGACCGGACCAGTAGGATGGAACTGACTAAGGTAAACCCCACCTGGACTCTGAATAAGGCCATAACCATGGGTCACCAGGCTGGGAGTCTGACAGTTTCCAGACAATGGTTTGTAATGGTCCCGTAAATATTTATATAAAGTCATCAGATCCCCTCTAAGGTGCCGTTTCTCTAAACTAAACAGGTTTAAGCTTGTTAGCCTTTCCTCAGAACTTAAATCTTCCATTCCACTTATTACTTTAGTTGCCCATCCCTCCACTTTTTCTAGTGCCATATTATCCTTTCTTAAGACAGGTGCCCAAAATTTTAATTTAATCTAATTTATAAAGGATTTTAGGGGAAGGATACATTGAGATTTCTCTCATTTTCAAGTATGTCCTGGGTTCAAGAACATGGTTACAGAAATACAAAATAGTAAAGTGCAAGAAATTAACACTAAACAAATATACAGATTAACAGAAAATAAATATGTTGGAAATATAGTCACTATGTTACATGTTTACAGGTGCATTTCTTACTGAGGTATGTTAATAAGGAGCTCTTAAGGGACTTTAGACTGGGGGAAGATTTGATGGTGTCTGGGAGGTTATTTCATAATTGTGGTGCTCTGTAGGAAAATGAGGATCGAGCCCCTTTCTTTTTGTATTGTGGTATTGCAAGTAAGGTGCCGGGCCTGGATCGGAGGTTATAGGATGAGGGAACTGCTGAGGGAAGCAGCCTATTCAGGCAGGGTGGTAGCTTCCCAGAAAAGCTCTTAAACACCAGGTTGGAAAGGTGAAGAGTGCGTCTAGATTCCAGCGAAGGACAGTTTAGTTCTTTTAACTTGTCACAATGGTGGGTCATGTAGTAACATTTTAGCACAAAGCGTCAGAATGAGTTATACAATGTAGTAAGTTTCTGGAGGTGCGTTTGTGGGGCGGCTGCATACACTACATCTCCGTATTCAATAGCTGGCATAAGCATTTGTTGTACAATTTGCTTTCTTACCGCGGGGCTCAGGAAGGATTTGTTTCTGTACAGGGCACCTAGTTTGGGGTAAAGTTTAGATGAACGTTTTTCGATGTGGGGGCCAAAGGATAGATTGCATTGCATATTCAAGGTGCAGTCTTACCATTGATTCATAAAGAGGCAAAATTATGTTTTCATCCCGAGAGTGAATTCCCCATTTAATGCATGCCAATACCTTACTGGCCTTGGCGACTGCTGTTTGACATTGGGCATAGTTACTTCATTTGAAGTCTACCATTATTCCCAAATCCTTCTGCTTTGATTTCCCTAACTCAGTACCATTTAGGGTAGGGCTGAAACAACTAATCGATTAATCAACAACTAATCGAAGATTAAAATAGTAAACTATTTTTATCATCGTTTAATCGGTGTCGATTAATCATCCTGTGTACAGCACACACTGTTTAGAGTCAGACTGATTTAAATAACCTCAGCTTCGGAGCTGATTGGAGAAGACACGCCGCTGCTTTACTCGGTATGATTTAGTTCTAGGGTTATGTCAGACAGTTTGTTTTTATTCCATTTACAACAGTAGCAGAACTATAACACAAACAATAGGATACTGTCACTGGGTGAAGGAGCTGTACGTCTGTGTTTTATCCTTATTTGAAGCTGGAGTCCTGTGCCACCACCCCACCCTCCTTGCCACACCCTCTTTGATCAGGAACTGCCATTCCCTCCCTTTGGCCTGGTCCCTTTCCCCAAACTCCCTCCCACACTGTCATGTCCCACGCCGAACTTGCCCGGCAGCATCATCTTCACTGCTTGCTGGCCGGGCGCCAAGTGTTGAAGAGAATCACGGCGGTCACGTGATACGCCAGAGGCGGAGCCCGGCATGACGACGCGGCGCAGCCGGGTTTAAAACCACAGGCAACCTATTTTCTCATTGCCCTGACGTGTTTTCTCATATCCTCTCAGTGCTGCTTATACTGTGTATATTCTCTGACATACTGTCAGGCACTATTGACCCTGGCAACGACTGACATACTCTCTGGTATACTGACCCCTGGCTACGATTGACATACTCTCCGTATCCCTGTGTATACTCCTGTACATTCGTTACTTTATACTAGCATAGGGTATAGTCGCTTACCGACAATTTCGAAGGATCGGAGGGAAAGGATTGACATGCTGCATACAAAGATCAGATACCGAGTTCTTGGAGGAAACGTGACACACACTCAGATCCGGCCTTTTGTCCATACCCACTCCCTCTCACACTCAGGTCAAGTCACTTGAGCAAAGTCACTCCCTTCCACCTCCAGTCCCTCCTCCCACTCAGTTTGTTCACAAAATTATTTGAAAGGGACACTCTACGCACGCTGACCACTTTAGCTTATTAACCCCCGATTTCATACTGATATCATCTCTGACCAAGTGCTTGTAGCTGCGTTCATTTGAGAAAGCAAACATGGGCTTAAGCTGCGCATGCAGCATCAACCCATCCCTCTGACCAAGCACTCGCATACCTTGTGTGAAAAGTACGCAAGATACGCAATTTGCGTATGTACGTACGAAAGTTACGTACACTACACAAGTTGCTTATGAAAAAGGGGGGGTTGTGGTTATTTTTTTTACATAAAATCCCTTTAAAGTAAAAAATTTTTATATCCGATGAATCGATTAATCGAAATAATAATCGACTAACTAATCGATTATGAGAATAATCGTTAGTTGCAGCCCTAATTTAGGGTATAAACTGCTTGTGTGTTCTTCACTCCAAAGTGCATAACTTTGCATTTATCTACATTAAATTTCATCTGCCATTTCTCTTGTTCGTCCGTCGAATCGACGAGGACCATCTAGTCATCCATTTAGGGAATGGGGTGGGTCACGGTGAGTGCGTAGATGGCTTTCCAAACCAATTCGCGCTCGAAATAGTCTCTGACAATGTGGACAGTGAATAGCCGCAGAAGATAGTAGTATATCACTACCTTTCCTGGCCAACCTTTTTTGCTCAGCTGCCGCTGCCCTGCTGGTTTCATAGGATTGAGCTCCGTTCTTAATAGCTGATCTCCACTTGGTTTTGTCCTGAGCAGCAAGCTCCCAGTTAATGGGGTTAATATTGAAGGCCTTTAGAGCTGCTTTCAGTGTGTCTTTGTAGCGCTTTTTTTGACCTCCTTGGGAGCGCTTGCCTTGTGTAAGTTTGCCAAATAACAACATCTTTGGAAGTCGATTGTCTTTCATACGAGCTACGTGTCCTGCCCATCGTAATTGAGACTGCGCCAGGATGGTGAAGATGCTGGGTAGGTCCGCTCTAACAAGGACCTCGGTATCAGGCACTTTGTCTTGCCACTTAATACCAAGAAGTTTTGTAAGAGATGTTGTGTGAAAATGGTTTAATTTCTTGGCGTGACGCTGGTAGATTGTCCATGTTTCACATCCATGGAGCAACGTCGAAAGGACTGCTGCGCGATACACCTTGATCTTGGTTTTTTGTCTGATACCTCTCCTGTCCCACACATTTTTGCGGAGTCTTCCGTGACTGGGCGGTTTTACGAAAGTCTGTCCGATAGTGTCCGCTGCTGATTTAACGTTTCTGCGCTGTTTGTGTTTAGGTCAAATTTTCCTTACTCGTTTACTGTACCCACAGATATTATATACTGTTTTTCTCGTCATTAAAGGGATTTTCTAAAGATAAAATTGTTTTCATAATTTCATATAATTTACTATAAAATAATTGTGAAATATGATGAAAAAAATGAAAAAAAAAACACTTTTTTGAACTTTGACCCCCAAAATCTTTTATGGATCTACAACCGTCAAAAAAAACTTTGCTTAATAGTTTCTAAATTTTGCCCTGAGTTTAGCAATACCCAATGTTTACATATTCTTTGCTTGTTTCCCCATCATATATGACAATAAAGGAAAGTAGCACTTTCACAATTAGTGATAGTGACATTGAAACATTGATATCTGTCACTAATACCTGATTAACCCTCCACATATACATATTTGTTTAAAACTACACAACCCAAGGTATTAAACGTGGGGTATTTTGACTCTTTCCATGCAACCATTTTATCACAACTCTATGCCAAATTTTGAGAAAAAAAACTTTTTTTGGTGATTTTTTTTGACATAGAGTGCAATTTAAGAATACATGTACTGAAAACTTTAAGGGTCACTGCCAAAAAACACCCCAAAATATGTTCAGCAATATCTTAAAGTGTAAAGAGTCAAGTGATACCACCCATGTATAGGTATGTCGGGTTATTTGGGGGCTAATAGGCCTTATTTGGGGCGTGCGTATTTCAGTTTTCCAACTTGGAATTTTCACATTTGGTCATCATGCACCGTGATTTGGGACATTTTTGAAGCCGGCCAAAGAAATTTACCCTCATGAAACCATAGATTTCTAGAAAGGACAAACCCTAGGGTACTTCAAATGGATGTATTTTAACATTTTCCATGCAATAGATCTACCACAGTCTTTGTCAAACTTTCAGGTAGTCACTTTTTTGTGTTATTTTTTCACACACATTGTACTTTTGGCATTAATTGTCAAATCCAGTTATGGATTACTGCCAAAAAACTCCCAAAAATATGTTCAGCAACAAAGTTCAGCAACATCTTCTGAGTAAAGTGATACCACCCATACATAGGTTTGTTGGGTTGTTTTCGGTGTGCTATGCCAATCTTCTGACATGTGCTAGTCATTTTTCTAATTTGACATATCTTCTTTGCAGGGGCCTTTTTTCATACCCCAATTATGGCTGCTACACACCACGGCTGGCTGGTCTCATTAACAACACACAGAAGCTGCAGGGAGTAGGGTGGGTCTTAAATCAAATTTGCGTGTTAGCCTTTAGACAAGCAGCTGCTGATGCTCCTCCCTGCTGGGCTCAGAGTGCGTGACATCACTACTGAGCGTTCGGCACTGGGAGCTGGAGGAGCTGCTGTTGCTAGCCAATGGCAGGCATGAACAGGACACAGATTCTCACAGACCACATGCATCCCTGGCTCCTTCCCATCTGTCTTGATCTTGAACTTTAATTCAAGACACATAGATGGTCATGGGCCAGTGTCCTTTTCTGTGACATGAGCAGATCCCTCCTGACCACCTCCCTGCATTCTCTGGCTAGAGCTTGATTATGGGTCAGTGCACACCGTTTGCTACAGAACAGTGGGTCTCACAAAAGCAGCTGGAGAAAAAGCAAATGACACAAGTAGAGCTTAGCTGATTTATAACCACCTTCAGCAGTAAGTGACTGCTTTTCTAAGAACAAAAGGTGTATGCATGTTTTGTGATCTCAAAGGGGTTATTCACTAAGTGACAAACTGTTACCGGAATCCACCTGGCTCTTTCGGGAGAAGACCGGGCCGGCGCAGGCAAAGACTGACTGGACACGAGTCTCTTCAGGAAAGGCAACCTTTATTGTGATGTCACCATTCAGCCAGGATTGAATCGCAAAGACTGAGTGTCTCTTACATTGAAACATAACATTTTATACCTTGAATAGATAATCAGGTACATCCCAATTAGCCCACCCCACGGTGACACTATCCCACCCCACGTGGGTCTGTACCTTCCCCTTACCGAATACAAAGACATTCCACAATTAGGCAGTAAATTGGCAGCTTTCACAGTATTTTGACAATCGGATAGTTTACAACCCTCCTAGATCCTGCGTGTGTCTATTTTCCTAGAACGTGTTTATTGTATACTTTAGATTAGGGATGAGCTGTTCGGTTCGGACGGTTCGGAGTTCGGGCCAAACTTAGCCTGTTCGGTTAGATCGCGAACTCCAAACATTTCCGGGTGTTCGGAGCAAGTTCGACCACAATGCATCACAATGGCCCACAATGCACTTTCCCACTGGCCTGAAGCTCGAAATTGGCTACAGCCTTGCACCTGACCACAGGTCTGGTGCAAGACAGGTTCAACAGTATGCCAATCACGGCTCAGAGTCCTGATTGGGCAAATTTTGCCCAATCATGGGCTCACAGAGCTAAGTCCCACAGCACACTATATAAGGTTTCCATGCATAGCTTCAGCACGCATTTGAGAGGAGATTTCATAGGAGATTGTTCTGTGTTCTTACTGCCGGTCTGCCACGCTACTGGGGGGGTCTGGGGAGGTCTCATTTCTACCAAATATCTGGGAATTTAGGTGATGTGTGTCTTGTCACTGTGCCAGCAAGTATTTTGGGGGTTACAAATTTATTTAAAACATTTGTGAATTGAGGTGATCTTCTGTGTCTTGTCACTGTGCCAGCAAGTATTTTGGGGGTTACAAATTTCTTTAAAACATTTGTGAATTGAGGTGATCTTCTGTGTCTTGTCACTGTGCCAGCAAGTATTTTGGGGGTTACAAATTTCTTTAAAACATTTGTGAATTGAGGTGATCTGTCTCTTGTCACTGCCAGCAAGTATTTTGGGGTCACAAATTTCTACAAAACATTTGGGCATTGAGGTGATCTGTGTCTTGTCACACAGCCAGTGCCACGCAGTATTTTGGGGGGTCACTAATTTTACTAAATATCTGGGAATTGAGGTGATCTGTCTCTTGTGACTGCCAGCAAGTATTTTGGGGGTCACTAATTTCTACAAAATATTTGGGAATTGTTATAATCCGTGTGTTCTCACTAGCTGCCACCCATCAGGGGGTCTCACTGATTTATAGGAGGTTTCTGAGACTTGTAATCTGTGGCTTCTCACTGCCACCCATCAAGGGGTCTCACTGATTTATAGGAGGTTTCACTGCCACCCATCAAGGGGTCTCACTGATTTATAGGAGGTTTTACTGCCACCCATCAAGGGGTCTCACTGATTTATAAGAGGTTTCTGAGACTTGTAATCTGTGGCTTCTCACTGCCACCCATCAGGGGGTCTCACTGATTTATAGGAGGTTTCACTGCCACCCATCAAGGGGTCTCACTGATTTATAAGAGGTTTCTGAGACTTGTAATCTGTGGCTTCTCACTGCCACCCATCAAGGGGTCTCACTGATTTATAAGAGGTTTCACTGCCACCCATCAAGGGGTCTCACTGATTTATAAGAGGTTTCTGAGACTTGTAATCTGTGGCTTCTCACTGCCACCCATCAAGGGGTCTCACTGCCACCCATCAAGGGGTCTCACTGATTTATAGGAGGTTTCTGAGACTTGTAATCTGTGGCTTCTCACTGCCACCCATCAAGGGGTCTCACTGATTTATAAGAGGTTTCACTGCCACCCATCAAGGGGTCTCACTGATTTATAAGAGGTTTCTGAGATTTGTAATCTGTGGCTTTTCACTGCCACCCATCAAGGGGTCTCACTGATTTATAAGAGGTTTCACTGCCACCCATCAAGGGGTCTCACTGATTTATAGGAGGTTTCACTGCCACCCATCAAGGGGTCTCACTGATTTATAGGAGGTTTCACTGCCACCCATCAAGGGGTCTCACTGATTTATAAGAGGTTTCACTGCCACCCATCAAGGGGTCTCACTGATTTATAAGAGGTTTCACTGCCACCCATCAAGGGGTCTCACTGATTTATAAGAGGTTTCACTGCCACCCATCAAGGGGTCTCACTGATTTATAAGAGGTTTCACTGCCACCCATCAATGGGTCTCACTGATTTATAAGAGGTTTCTGAGATTTGTAATCTGTGGCTTCTCACTGCCACCCATCAAGGGGTCTCACTGATTTATAGGAGGTTTCACTGCCACCCATCAAGGGGTCTCACTGATTTATAAGAGGTTTCTGAGATTTGTAATCTGTTGCTTCTCACTGCCACCCATCAAGGGTCTCACTGATTTATAAGAGGTTTCACTGCCACCCATCAAGGGACCTCACTGATTTATAAGAGGTTTCTGAGACTTGTAATCTGTGGCTTCTCCTGCCACCCATCAAGGGGTCTCACTGATTTATAAGAGGTTTCACTGCCACCCATCAAGGGGTCTCACTGATTTATAAGAGGTTTCTGAGATTTGTAATCTGTGGCTTTTCACTGCCACCCATCAAGGGGTCTCACTGATTTATAAGAGGTTTCACTGCCACCCATCAAGGGGTCTCACTGATTTATAGGAGGTTTCACTGCCACCCATCAAGGGTCTCACTGATTTATAGGAGGTTTCACTGCCACCCATCAAGGGGTCTCACTGATTTATAAGAGGTTTCACTGCCACCCATCAAGGGGTCTCACTGATTTATAAGAGGTTTCACTGCCACCCATCAAGGGGTCTCACTGATTTATAAGAGGTTTCACTGCCACCCATCAAGGGACCTCACTGATTTATAAGAGGTTTCTGAGACTTGTAATCTGTGGCTTCTCCCTGCCACCCATCAAGGGGTCTCACTGATTTATAAGAGGTTTCACTGCCACCCATCAATGGGTCTCACTGATTTATAAGAGGTTTCTGAGATTTGTAATCTGTGGCTTCTCACTGCCACCCATCAAGGGGTCTCACTGATTTATAGGAGGTTTCACTGCCACCCATCAAGGGGTCTCACTGATTTATAAGAGGTTTCTGAGATTTGTAATCTGTTGCTTCTCACTGCCACCCATCAAGGGGTCTCACTGATTTATAAGAGGTTTCACTGCCACCCATCAAGGGACCTCACTGATTTATAAGAGGTTTCTGAGACTTGTAATCTGTGGCTTCTCCCTGCCACCCATCAAGGGGTCTCACTGATTTATAAGAGGTTTCACTGCCACCCATCAAGGGGTCTCACTGATTTATAAGAGGTTTCTGAGATTTGTAATCTGTGGCTTCTCACTGCCACCCATCAAGGGGTCTCACTGATTTATAAGAGGTTTCACTGCCACCCATCAAGGGGTCTCACTGATTTATAAGAGGTTTCTGAGATTTGTAATCTGTTGCTTCTCACTGCCACCCATCAAGGGGTCTCACTGATTTATAAGAGGTTTCACTGCCACCCATCAAGGGACCTCACTGATTTATAAGAGGTTTCTGAGACTTGTAATCTGTGGCTTCTCCCTGACACCCATCAAGGGGTCTCACTGATTTATAAGAGGTTTCACTGCCACCCATCAAGGGGTCTCACTGATTTATAAGAGGTTTCTGAGATTTGTAATCTGTTGCTTCTCACTGCCACCCATCAAGGGGTCTCACTGATTTATAAGAGGTTTCACTGCCACCCATCAAGGGGTCTCACTGATTTCTAAGAGGTTTCTGAGACTTGTAATCTGTATCTTGTCACTGGCTGCCAGCTATCAGGGTGTCTCACTGAGTTCTTTAAATCTTTAATCTTTATACCAGAGTTGAAACAGAGTTCTGTATATATTTAATCTATATATCACTCACCATATCTGAAAGAACAAAAAGGACAGGCAGACGCTCCCAGACAGATAAGAGGGCAAGCAGCCCCTGTGTCGGGAGTATGTGCCTCTGGTCGTGGTGGACGTGGTGCATCCTCTGCAGGGGCACGCTTGTCCTTTCTAACTGGTGCTGGCCATCTTAAGCAGCAGCAACTTACAGAGGATTTGGTGGATTGGCTAACCAGGCCATCCTCATCCTCCGAGTCCTCTGCCAGCCAGGCTTCTAGTGCTTTACAGTCCACCTCAGCTGCCAAAGCATCTAATGCAGCCTCCATGTCCACAGCTACTCCTGCCGTAGCCTCGCTATCACACACGGAGGAGTCAGCTGAATTGTTTAACTACAATGACAGTGACATGCTGCTTGAGGATACGCAGCAAGTACAGTGCTCTGATTCAATCTCTGAGGTTGAGGAAGGGAGTATAATCAACCTAGAGGAAGGGGGTGCCAGTAATGACACACAAATAACTGGCACTCATGTTCCCCCAGCATCTGCAGCATACTGCCAAGTTGGCTGCAGTGACGAGGAGATAGGGGATGATGATGACAATGATGATGAGGCCACTGACTCCACCTGGGTGCCTGATCGAACAGAGGAATCAAGTGAGGAAGAGGGGGAGGAGGAGGCACAGCAAACACGAGGCACAACATCCTCTATGACCAACCGTAGCACTAGCCAGTCCAAGGCATCACATGTCAGAGCTGCTCCGGTGCAGAGCGCTGTTGTCTCAAAGCACACACGCAGGAACTCTGCTGTCTGCTGGGAGTTCTTTAAGAAATGTGCAGCAGACCCCACTGTTGCTATTTGTAATCTATGTCAGATGAGGCTGAAGCGTGGGATAGACACCGGACACTTGGGTACCACATGCTTGAGGCGACATATGATCTCCTGCCACACATCCCGTTGGCGCAAAACTTTGCGTAGGTCCTCCTCCTCCTCATCTGTCTCTACCCCCACTGTATGTCCTGCCATGTCATTGCCTACAACCTCCACTGACAGGGATGATGCTACAGTAATGGATGTACCAGGTCCTTCCTCACAATGTGACATCATCCCAGCAGCTGAAGATTTACGCAGTCAGATTACGTTGCCGCAGCTGCTGCAGCGTAAGAAAGAATATAGTCCCAACCATCCCCAAGCACAGCGTCTAAATGCCAGCTTAGCAAAATTACTCGCATTGCAGCTGCTGCCTTTCCAGCTGGTGGACTCTGCTCCCTTCCGTGAATTTGCTGAATGTGCTGTACCACAGTGGCAGGTTCCAAAACGCCATTAGTTTTCACGCAAGGCCATTCCAGCACTATACCAGCACGTGGAAGACAATGTTATCCAGTCATTGGGAAAGGCAGTCAGCAACAAGGTGCATGTGACTTTAGACACGTGGTCCAGCAAGCATGGACAGGGTCATTACATTTCCTTCACAGCACACTGGGTAACTCTGATTGCAGCTGGGAGGGATCCAAGACGGGGCTCTGTGCTGGAGCTTGTTCATCCAGCACGCCTCCAGAAAGCTGCTTGTATGAGGTCTGTCTGCTCTACCAGCTCTCCCTCTTCCTCCTCCTCCTCCTTCTCTGTCGAAGTGGCAGTTAAACCGACGCCTGACAGGGTCTATGCAATGGCTCAAGCAAAAAGAAGCCATACTGTGCTTGAGCTGGTTTGTTTAGGGGACAGGAGCCACACCGGGCCAGAAATTCTGTCAGCTCTGCAGGGGAAGGTGCAGAGATGGTTAACACCAAGCCAGCTTCATCTGGGAATGATCATCTGTGATAATGGCAACAAACGTCTCTCCGCCCTACGCAAGGGTAAATTGATGCATGTACCATGCCTAGCACACGTCCTAAATCTAGTGGTACAGCGATTCCTAACCAAGTACCCAGGGCTGCCAGAGCTTCTCAGCCAGGCCAGAAAAGTCTGCAGCCACTTCAGACGGTCATTCCCAGCAAGCGTTCGCCTGGCATAAATTCAAAGAGAATTCCACCTTCCCACAAACCGTCTGATCTGTGACATGCCCACCAGGTGGAGCTCGACATTAGCAATGCTGCAGCATCTGCACAAGCAGCAGAGGGCCATCAACGAGTACCTGTGTGAGTATGGCACAAGGACAGGTTCAGGTCAACTTGTTTTTTTTTTCCCCCGCAGTGGCTGATGATCAAGGATGCATGCACTGTACTGTCACCATTTGAGGTGGCAACGAGGATGGTGAGCAGGGACAGTGCATGCATCAGTGACACAATTCCTTTAGTGTTCCTGCTGGAGCACACTCTGCGGGAAATTATAGATGTGGCTCTAGAGGCAGAGCAGTGGGAGGAAGAGGAGGCCTTCCCTAGCTCTCAAGGCCCCAGTCTTTCCGCAGACAGCATTCCAGCGGGTCCTACTCAGATCAGACAGGAGGAGGCAGAATATTTAAGTAGTGGGGGCATTGAAGGTGGGGATTCCTCAAGGACGGGTTTCGTGTGCCCAGAAACACAAGGGCTAGTGCGTGGCTGGGAGGAGGAAGTGTATGATGGGGTCATCCTCATTGACCAGGAAGACTCGGAAGCTAATGCCACCTCCAACCTACACTGCATGGGCTTCCTAATAATGCAAAGCCTGCTTAAGGACCCCAGGATTCGTGCTATCAAGGAGAGGGATCATTACTGGTTGGCAACCCTTCTTGATCCACGATACAAGGGTAAAGTTGCAGAGCTCATCCTGCCCGCACAGAGGGAGCACAGGATGAAAAAACTTGAGGACGCTCTAAAGCGACACTTGTGTAACACCTTTCCAGGCACTGGTAGGTTACCAAGTGATGACACACGTGCTTCTGTGGCTGCGGATGATGAGAGGAATAGTGGTGAAGGCCAGGGCCGCTTGACTGTTGCATTTTTTTATTTTTTTAGTCCACGACGCCCAGGGACGTCAAATGTAGGCACCCATTACCAGCGTCTTCACCATATGGTGCAGGACTACCTAGGGGCAAGGGCAGACCTGGATACCTTTCCAGCAGATGATCCACTGGCTTACTGGGTATTGAGATTGGATCACTGGCCAGAACTTAGCCAATATGCTATGCAGCTACTAGGTTGCCCTTCATCTAGCGTGCTTTCTGAAAGGACGTTCAGTGCCGCTGGAGGTTTTGTCACAGACAAAAGAGTGTGTCTGTCCACCGACTCTGTAGATCGGCTGACATTTATAAAAATGAATCAGTCCTGGATCAGCAGCTATCAATCCCCTGATGCTGACGTAACGGAATAGATCGGGGATGTCTTCTGCATTCACAAAACCTCCAGCACTGATCTCTTCCACAATACCACAAAAGGGTTACAGTGTGAATGCACTTGCTGCCATGAAAGGCACAATATTTGGCTGCAATGACACCTGTGCCAGATTTATAACATTTAAATTTTTTGAACCTCAGGGTCCAACCCTGCACTCTTCCACAGTACTACAGAGGTGTTACTGTATGATAGTACTTGCTGGCCTGGCACCAAAAGCACAATATCTGGGTGCACTGACGTCTTTAACAGATGCATATCTTTTTAACATAGGACCACATGGTCCACCCCTGCATTCTTCCACAATACTACAGAGGGGTTACTGTATGATTGTACTTGCTGGCCTGGCAGTCTTGCACCAAAGGCAGAATATCTGGGTGCACTGATGCCTTGACCAGAATCATATCTTTTTAATATAGGACTGCAAGGTTCACCCCTGCATTCTTCCACAATACTAAAGAGGGGTTACTGTATGATTGTACTTGCTGGCCTGGAAGTCTGGCACCAAAGGCAGAATATCTGGGTGCACTGATGCCTTGACCAGAATCATATCTTTTTAATATAGGACCACATGGTCCACCCCTGCATTCTTCCACAATACCACAGAGGGGTTACTGTATGAAAGTACTTGCTGGCCTGGCACCAAAAGCACAATATCTGGGTGCACTGACGCCTTTAACAGATGCATATCGTTTTAATATAGGACCACATGGTCCACCCCTGCATTCTTCCACAATACTACAGAGGGGTTACTGTATGATAGTACATGCTGGCCTGGCAGTCTTGGTGGCCTGGCACCAAAAGCACAATATTTGGGTACACTGCCAATGACGCCTGTATCAGATTCATATCCTCAGAGGGGTTACGGTGTGACGGCACTGTTGCCGATGCTAAAGGCCCAATTTGTTTATTGATAGATTAAAGGAAAAGCATTTACCGTCATTTGAAACGTCATTTTTTTGTTTTTAAGTGTTTCTATACATCCTAGAAATCCGCCACTTCACGGGCAGGTTATGGGGACCTCCTAGGCACGATATTTGAAGGAATTTTTCGTTTTTATTTTTAACCCTTATTTCATGAAAAAATTCACTGTCCCTTTAAAAACTTTTTTTTTTACTTTTTGTCCTTGTTTCCTGTCCCCCAGGGCACTACCCGGACCCCCATACACCTTTTATGGCAAATATCTAGCATATATGCCCTCTTGGAGGGCACTCTAAAAACCGAATTTTCAGCCCCATTGACTTGTATGGAGTTCGGGTTCGGATCCGAACATTTGGAAAGTTCGGGTTCGAATACGAAACCGAACTTGGACGTGTTCGGCTCATCCCTACTTTAGATAAGGCCCCATCTGGTCTCACATCACTCATTGTTCGGGCCTCTAACTCTCTGACCTTGTTGTAACTATTTTCCATCCTGTCACTTCGTGCCAGCGTCTGCCCGGATCTTATTAATTTAATTGCTTGGCCTGTTAGTTTAAGGAATTCCGGAGAATCTATGCAAGCTAGTCCTAATTGAGCTAATATTTGCTATTTACATTCACGTGAACCAAAGTTCTGAGCAAGATGGCCGCCTGGGAATAAGATGGCGGCCTAGTCCTGGCCTGAGTCCCTTACATTCCCCCTTGGCTAAGTTTTCAGGTTCTCCTCCTGAGACCCTTAGCCACTATACTCCACTATCACTGTTCTCAAACACTTTGTACTTAGGGGGAGCTGCCTTCACGGGAATATATCTTGCAGGATCATAATGGGTATCTTTTGTGTCCGTGTGGGTGTCAGAGCTTTCTTACACAATGGCCATAGGCATAGCCCTATGCGGTACAGCACTATCCCTATCACCAGGATCACTATCATCATCATTATCATGGTTCCAATCCATGAGATAAATCCCAGCATTGATCCAAACCAATCTCCGAATGACCCGAACCCTCGAAAAGGATTCCAGCCTTCTGCTGCGATCTGCCTGGCTGTGTTCTGCACCTGGAAAACTTTCTCTTGGTGATCTTGGATTACCTGGTAATAGTCAGGAACCTCATGTGATGTGTTTCTGATGAAGGTGCAACATTCGTAACGCATTGTCATCTCACAGAGCCCATTCAATGCTGCACTTATTTGTTCCAATGCCATGTCATGCACCATCTGCAACTTTCGGATCTCACGCAACTCAACATTCAGCAACTGAATATCCCTGCTTGTTGTATTCAAAATCTCGTCCATCAACAGTGAGTAATTATTCATTCTCTTCATCAACTCAATCCCCCATCCAGTCCATGCCAGGAACCATGCCCAAGCCTGGTCCCCTTTCGAAAACAATTCTCTCTTCTGTTTCTCAAACACCAGTGGATACCTAGGGTGCAGTGCAGTGTCTTTTGCTGTGTCATCACCCGGTACCCTCTGTATTGGAATCAACTTAGCTATGTAGCACATCCCTGTAGTGGTAGGTGGTACCCATGTGTAACACACACTCCCACAACACACCTGGTATCCTCCCGTCAATTTGAATGGGGACAAATGTAGTGTTCCCTTGCGAACCTCAATCATCATCCGCACCAAACACTCCACAAGATCTTTTGCATTCTGTTTGTCTATTGTCACATTAGCTATGGTCAATTGTTGTTCCCGTGTGAGTTTCATAGGCCTAACCACAATCATTCCAGTCCCTCTTCCTGACAGAATTGTGTGTGCAGTGAAATTAAACCTGCTAGACTGACACGGATTCTCACCCATATTCAGATTATTTGTACCTATCTGGAAACACCAATCAGGCGGGTACACAGGGCCTGTTATCGGATAATTGGGCATTGTTTCATCTGGCTTTATCTGAGGGTCAGTGATGGTATGAATTGCAATATTTCCGGTCGAAAAAGTACTCAAGTTCATAGGAATTGCAGCAAACGGGATATAAATTGTCTCTGGGTGCAATCTGCTGCACACCCAACACGCTTTTTGTGCTGATTTCTTTGCATAAGCGTATTTAAATTTCACCAACAGGTGACCTCTTGGCGTGGTCATGGAACCCAGGTCCCACTTCTGTGTCCACAGGGTGCAATTTTACATAACTGGGTAAGTGCCATTCCAGATGTGGGAGATATCCACTCTCCCGGTTGTCTCTGGGCAATTTGGGCATTTCCCACCATGTGAGAGGGCATATATTAGATTGGCAAGGTACAGTATTATTACCAGAAACGCTCCTATCATCAAAACCACTTGGACGATTCTCTTGACAGTCTCATAAACCCTATCCCTCCCCCCTAGCACTTCAAAAGTGAAGGCTACTTCAGGCTGGGCCTGGGAGAGGGGCAGCCTCTCATAAACTGCCCTTGGGGTCTCCCTTTGGGCCTCCCCATCCTCCATCATTGGCGGGTGGTCAGGCATTATGGCCCTCAAAACACCCACTTGTTGAGTCTTTAGATGCTTGGAACTGCAGTTTTTGTCAATTTCAGCCTTAGTGGATCGGTCTCGCTGGGGATGACTCTCCACTCTGGATCGGGTTCTGGATGCAGCTGCCTTCAGTCTCGAGTGGTGTATCCACGGAACCACCTCGGCCACCTTCACTGCTGCAAGGTAAGGACCCCTCCATTTTGGGCCTAGTGGGTCACTTCTCCACTCTTTTACCCAAACTGAATCACCTGGACAAAACTTATGCAGTGGGGGATACAAGAAATTAGGTAAATTATCTCCCACCCAGGTATTCAACTTCTGCATTGATTGACCCAACAGTAATACTTGTTCGTTTAAATTAGTTTCACCCAATGCCCGAAGGTCCCCCCTTAACCCATTAATCACAGGGGTAGGCCGTCTGAACATGAGTTCGTACGGACTTAGCTTTAATTGTGGGGTTGGCCTGCATCTAATATGCAATAGGACCATCGGCAGCACTTCCAACCAGCCCAGTGACGTTTCTTGGCAAAGTTTTGACATCAAAGTCTTCAATATTCTGTTCATGCGTTCAACTTTTCCTGAGCTTTGGGGCCTGTAGGCTGTGTGTAGCTTCCAGGTTATGCCCAGCAGGCGGGCAAGCTGTTGCAAACAGTTCTGAACAAAAGCTGGACCATTGTCTGACCCTATTTCGAGTGGAAGTCCATAACACGTTATAATTTCTCTCATCAGGCTTCTCACTACTTCTGTTGTCTTTTCTGTCGTGGTTGGGAAGGCCTCCACCCACCCTGTCAGGGTGCACACCATCACGAGGAGATACTTGTATCCTATGCAGGGTGGTAGCACCGTGAAGTCTATCTGTAGTGATGCCATTGGGGATAATCCGATGGGCCTGTTCTTGGGTTATTCTTGGCACACGTTACACACTGCTGGGCTATTGCTTTACAGATCACTGATAATCCGGGAACATAGAAGTGTGGCTCCAGCTGTTGTTCCATCATTTCTCTTCCTCCGTGAGTGCTGGCATGGAGTGCTCTCACAGTTTCAGGAGCTAACGTTGCAGGGAGGACTATTTGGTTGCTTGCCAACTGGAACCATCCATCTTCTCCGTACTTTCCTGGTTCTTCTGACAACCATTTCTTCTCCTTTTCTGAATACACAGGTGTCCACTCGCTCAGCGGAGCTGGTAACAGCGGGGCTACCATTGACAGTGTGGCCTTGTATCTTTCAAGTTCCTCCTGTCTTCCCCACATGAATTCTTCCTTTGGATGGTAGTGTAGCCAGGCGAAGTATAGTAGGTCTTGTCTCTTCTGTACATCTCTCACCGCTGGCACGAAGAAGTTCATTGCACTTTTCTTCATTCTTGGCAGATTATGCTCAATAAGGATCTCCTTGAGGAGAAACTTCACCAGTGGGGCTTAATATTCTCCAGCTCCTAATTCTCCCAGGCTCAGCAGGACACGAGTAATTCTCAAATTATTATGAGTGTTGATTGTCAGATTGTCAAAACGCTCGACGACATTTTCTGCTCGTTCAACTTCAGTTACTTTTGTGTCTTCTTCATCCTCCCCCACCAATTTTACGCCGAAGAACTTCAGCATCATCTTGTATGCTCAAAGGAGTCGTTGCTGAATTTCTGAGGTGTTACACATCAGATTCTTTTCTTGGGGGTTCAGAGGTTTGGAGTAGAAATTTCGGCCTTGTTCCAGAGTAGGGAAGAGCCACTGAATATAGTCATGGTTGTCTTCAAGCAAATCAAAATCATTGTTCCATCTTTGTAGAACAATCTCGATAAATTCACCACCAGGTTCAAATCTTCTCCAGTTCATGTAGATCTCATAGTTTGGCATAGGGACTTGTTCCTCTTGCTTGCAGAGGAGGATCTTGGAGACTTGGCAGTGTGGTATTGGTGGTTTTGCAGCAGATTTCGCAGCTTGGTCTGCTAATCTATTTCCTTTGGGTATTTCGTCATGACATTTCTGGTGACCCCAGCAATGCATGATACTGACAGCACTGGGTTTCCATCCATACAGCATCTAGAAGAGCTGAGATTTCAGCAGCATACTTGACTTGTTTTCCTGACGATGAGAGCAGGCCTCTTTCTTTGTGTGCATGGACAGTCATAAAGGCATACTTGGAATCAGTATAGATATTCACTCTCTTGCCTTCGGAAATTTCTAGAGCTCTCGTCAAAGCCACTATTTCTGCCATCTGAGCAGACGTGCGGCCTGGTAAGGGGTTCGCTTCTAGCACTCCCTCTGCTGTGACAATTGCATAGCCGGAGACCTTCTTTCCATCATCCATATAGCTGCTACCATCAGTAAAGAGTTGCAGGTCGTATTTGTCTAGGAGTATGTCTTTCAGATCTGGTCTGCTACTGAATACTTCATCCATGACTTGGAGGCATTCATGATCTGGATCTTCCTCACAGTCAGGTAGTAACGTAGCAGGATTCAAGGTAGCGATGAGGTCCAGATGAACCCGTGGATTCTCACACATCATGGCTTGATATTTCATCATCCGGCTGTTGCTGAACCAGTAACTGCCTTTCACATCAAGCAGGGCCTTGACTGCATGTGGCACCTTCACATGAAGAACTTGTCCCAGGGTCAACTTGTCAGCTTCAGAGATCAGTTTTGCTGTAGCTGCCATGGCCTTCAGGCAAGGGGGTAGGCCACAGGGTCAAGTTGCTTGGAGAGGTAGGCCACAGGCCTTGGCCATGAGCCTAAATTCTGGAGCAGCACTCCTGTCGCTGTCTGGCTGTGTTCATGCATGTAGAGCTGGAAAGGTTTGCTATGGTCTGGCAGACCCAATGCTGGCAACTCCATCAGGAGGGTCTTCAATTTCAGAAAGGCCGCTGTTTGTTCTTCTTCCCACAGGAAAGGATCATGCTCTCCCCCCTTGGTAGCTTGATGGAGGGGTTTGGCAATCTCCGCAAAGTTTGGGATCCATAGACGGCAGAAGCCTGCGGCTCCTAGGAACTCACGGGTCTGCCTTCGGGTCTTTGGTTGGGGTATACAGCAGACTGCTTCCTTACGTTCAGCTCCCAGAGCATGCTTTGTACCTGTTAATTGGAAACCTAGGTACTTAACACTTTGTTTACATATCTGTGCTTTCTTTCTGGAGACTTTGTATCCTGCTTGGCATAACAGATGTAACAGTGCTTTTGTGGCAGAGAGACAGTCTTTTTCTGTGGGGGAAGCAAGCAGTAAATCATCTACATACTGTAATAAGACAACTTTGTCTGGCTGAGCGTTGAAGGACAGGAGGTCCTGGCTGAGCCCACAACCAAAAATTGTGGGCGAGTTCTTTAAACCTTGCGGTAGGCGTGTCCACATCATCTGATAACGCGCTCTGGTCTTGGACTCTTCCCACTGGAATGCAAAAATGGGTTGGCTCGCTGGAGCAAGGTGGATGCAAAAGAAAGCATCTTTTAAATCAAGCACCGCGTAATATTTTGTATCTCCAGGGATTAATGTCAATAAATTGTATGGATTGGGGACAACTGGGTGTAGGGTCACCGTAGCTTCGTTAACCGCCCTTAAATCTTGGACTGGACGGTATTCCTGAGTCCCTTCTTTTTGTACAGGCAATAACAGTGTATTCCATGGTGACACACAAAATTTCAATATCCCGTGATCTTTTAGTCTCTGTAAATGTGTCTTAATATTTTGTTTGGCTCTCTGTGGAATGTGATATTGTCTCAGAGCCACAGGCGTTGCGCCAGGTTTCAGATCAACGTATACTGGGGGAATATTCACGGCTAAGCCAGGTGGGTTATCCTCCGCCCACACTCCAGGAATGCCCAACAGTAGTGTGTATGGGTCTGGTGCGACCGGTGCGGTTGGTGCCGTCTGCCATTCCTCTTCTCTCTGGGCATTACTACGCAATTTTTACTGGCTGGGTCTTCGGACTGGCCAGGCTGTGCTGCCGAGTAGAGCTGCCACTCTCAGTCTAGTCTAGCGTGACCACCGGGGAGAAACGGAATTTGGGCTTGCAATTTGCAAAGAATATCCCGCCCCAGGAGTTGGATAGGACATTCGGGCATATACAGAAATTGGTGTTCTACATTGTGCCCACCCAGACTGCATTTACGTGATGCAAGAAAAGGATACTTAGCAGATACCTCCATTGCTCCCATTATATCAGCCTCATTACACATTGGTGGTGCAATTGGCTGTGTTACAACAGAATATTCAGCACCAGTGTCAACCATAAAAATTTCATCTTTGTCTCCCACCCTTACTGTGACCGTGGGCTCGTGATTACCGAATGGGATGGGCCCAGGTCTGTGTCAATATGTACCTTGTCCCTCAAATGACGCTCCCGCCAATCCCACGAACCCTGAACCGGCAGCATCATTTCGCTCGTATCTGCCATTTGTCACCTGGCCATTCGGTGCCCCTGCATCTCCGTGACCATTCTTTCCCCCCATTTTCTCTAAACATAAGGGGCAGTCCTTCTTCCAGTGACCTTCACCTTTACAAAATAGGCACTGATTGTACCCCACTGATACCCTAGGGGCACCTCTACCTCTGCCTCCCCGACCTCTACCTCTATCTCCATCATGGGCACCTCTCCCATTTCCCATGTAGGCAACTACTCCAGGCCGTCCTTTCTGTTTCCGTATCTCCTCCCGCTTCTCTTCTAAATCTCTATTATGATATACCTTGTTAGCGATCTCTACTAACTCACTGATTCCTTTGCCTAAAAATCCATCCATCCTCTGTATCTTATTGCGTATGTCCCTCAGTGCTTGGCTCACAAAGGAGGAGTTAACTAGCCGCTGATTCTCCGTTGCCTCTGGATCTATCAGGCAATACATTCTAAATGCATCCAGTAATCTCTCTAGAAATGCACTTGGGGATTCTTTTGTGTCTTGCACTACATCCGCTATTTTACCCATATTTGTAGGTTTCTTCCCTCCCGCTTTGACAGCCATTAACACTGCCGCTCGGTACATCTGCAAATGAGCTATGCCCCCCTCAGTATCGTACGGCCATTTGGGATCAGTTTTGGGATAATGCTCCTCAGCCCATGCCTCTGGATTGGGTTTACTGTCATCAACTGCCTGGGCCAGAAGACGTTTTCGGGCATTACTATTTATGCGGGCTCTCTCCTCCGTAGTAAACATTGTCAGCAGCAACTGCTGACAATCAGCCCAGGTGGGGTTATGTGTAAGCATGACAGATTCTACCATGCTGGCTACTGCTGCGGGGTTTGCGGAGTACAGAGGTGTACGTGTTTTCCAATTAAAGAAATCAGTAGTTCTGAACGGGACATATGTGAATATTGCTTGCCCAGGCTTCCCATCCTCTCTAAGGGGACCCGGCACCTCCCGCAAGGGAAGTTGCAATTTTCTGGGGTTATGCTGATATACTTCCCGGGGCTTATATATATTGTCAGCACGGGTAGTTGCCCTGGTGTCTGCATCTCCCCCTCCATCACTCCGGGGAGTTACTAACTGGTACACCGCTCAATCGGGCATCTTGATTTTATCTGCAGGGTGTACATCATCTTCCTCACCTGCAGCCCCCACTATCCTGCCAATACCAGCCGGGGCCGAAGGCACAGAACTAGCAGCAGCATGCCCCCCTAGCCCCGTCGGTGCAACCACAGCAATCAAAGCCTGTCAGGCCGCTCCGTAGCAAGACGGGTAGGGCGACGGAAGGGAATCAGATTCCTCAGGATGTCCCACTAACACCGGTTTATATCCTGCTTCGTTAGCTGGGGACACCTCCTTCCTATTTTGTCCCGCTACCATAACAAAATGGCTTTTATCTCTAACACAGTATCTCCATATATCTATATATACGGGTACTGGTCTGGATGACCATATTTCCCGGTGATTTAGGAGTGCATCTTTTGTATTAATACTGGATACATGGATCCCTGTTCTGGCCACTCGGGGACTAGCATTGGCCAGACTATGGTGCACAAAAGTTTCAATTTCTCCTTACTTAATTCAACACCATAGTGGTGCATCTCATATAGTGCCTTAAAATTCTGCACCATATATTCTAGGGGTGTTTCACCATTCTTTGCTTTCTTGGGCTTTGATGACCCGTTACCCATATTTACACTTTTTAAAAGTAACTTCTTCACAATGCAAATATCACTTTTAGCAAAATCAATTTATATCAACAGTCTGGTATTTCAATTGACAGTTCAAACGTGACGTATTTACTTCCTCCTTAGGTAGCCAACTGCAGTCGCCTGAGCTGGAAACGTACCACCAGAGTCCACTCTCAGATTTTGCTTCCTTGCCAAGCAAGTAGGCGCACACTCTCAGCAGTCACAGCACGTACTATACCAGATACATTCAGCACAAAACAGTACAAAACAGCTCTTCTACTCTTTCTATTGCCAAGGGCACTATGCCCCACCAAGCACCTTATACCCGTGCAGTCGCCTTTTAGCTCCTGACTTCTAACTCTTTTCTGCTTTTAGCTATGTGTATCACACTCCTTATCAACTCGTCTGCTATTCCAAACTGCCAAGGGCACTATGCCCCACCAAGCACCTCTCTTCTGCAGCTAATTACCAACCCCAAAGCTCCAAGCTTCTCTTACCAGGCCCCTTATTCAACTAAGATACACAATAGCACTGACACAGGGCTCTCAGCCCAGTCACAAAAATCCATCCTCCTTTCTTTTCCCCACGTGCAGCAGCTCTCAATTACAAATATCAACACTGCACCATGTGGTCACCCTCTTCTATTTAATACCTCAATTCAACTATACCACCTATCTCTAAGATAGATCAGTTTCTAGGAAACAGCGGGCAGTGCGGCGATAGGTAAGGTACCATTTCAGTTTTGTAAACCGGTAGACGCCCGGCCATAGTTGGGTAAGGGGACCCGCGTACACGGTCTCATCGGTAACCGGACCACCGCCGACAGCACGGGAGCCAGGGAGTTGCACATCAATAACTACTGGCTGGCGCGTGTCTGAACCCGGGAGACCAGATACTGATCTGGTCTCCCGGGTTCAGACACGCGCCAGCCAGTAGTTATTGATGTGCAACTCCCTGGCTCCCGTGCTGTCGGCGGTGGGTCCGGTATACCGATGAGACCGTGTACGCGGGTCCCCTTACCCAACTATGGCCGGGCGTCTACCGGTTTACAAAACTGAAATGGTACCTTACCTATCGCCGCACTGCCCGCTGTTTCCTCAGACTCGGTTGCGTCTCAGCTTCCCAGGTCGGGGGTCCGTTTTGGACGAGTCGAGGTCCACTGAACAGGAAATCCTGCTTGGCGCCTGCAGATGTCAGCTCACCTTCAACGGACGCCCAACCTTTGGGACCACTTGCACCTGCAGTCAACCGCTACGGTGTCCAGCAGCCGTTGCCAAACCGGAAGCAGTCGGATCCCGGACGAGCCCCCAAAAATGTTACCGGAATCCACCTGGCTCTTTTGGGAGAAGACCGGGCCAGCGCAGGCAAAGACTGACTGGACACGAGTCTCTTCAGGAAAGGCAAACTTTATTGTGACGTCACCACTCAGCCAGGATTGAATCGCAAAGTCTCTTACACTGAAACATAACATTTTATACCTTGAATAATCAGGTACATCCCAATTAGCCCACCCCACGGTGACACTATCCCACCCCACGTGGGTCTGTACCTTCCCCTTACCGAATACAAAGACATTCTACAATTAGGCAGTAAATTGGCAGCTTTCACAGTATTTTGACAATCAGATAGTTTACAACCCTCCTAGATCCTGCGTGTGTCTATTTTCCTTGAACGCGTTTATTGTATACTTTAGATAAGGCCCCATCTGGTCTCACATCACTAATTGTTCGGGCCTCTAACTCTCTGACCTTGTTGTAACTATTTTCCATCCTGTCACTTCGTGCCAGCGTCTGCCCGGATCTTGTTAATTTAATTGCTTGGCCTGTTAGTTTAAGGAATTCCGGAGAATCTATGCAAGCTAGTCCTAATTGAGCTAATATTTGCTATTTACATTCACGTGAACCAAAGTTCTGAGCAAGATGGCCACCTGGGAATAAGATGGCGGCCTGGTCCTAGCCTGAGTCCCTTATAAAACTTGCCACTGAAAGGGCACTGAATGGTGAATTTCCCCGTATGGTGCAATTTGGTGGCAGTTCATCTATTCACTAAACTGTCAATTCGCAAAATACTGGCGAATTTACATCAAAATACGGTGCAGATCGACGCAATTCGGCATCTTCAGCTATCGTGAAATTGTCTCTTAGAGAAGTAATGGTTAATCTTTTCAGAGCACGGTGAAGTGCATCGGAATGTGAGGGGAAATGCTCTGATTTTTGGTTGTTCAGTTCGACAGGTTTAAACAGGAGAATCCCATTGAATTCAATGTAAAATATTTTTGTTCCATTTTTTTTATTAAACCGTTTATTTTCAGCAAAAAGTATTTTTTTAACACCCTTTTGTATTTTTTATTCACAAATGATTTTAAAGGTGTTTTTTGTAAAATACGTAACAGTCCTGTATATATATATTTTTTAAAGGACCTTTTTAATCATTTAGACATTTTTATTGGTTTAAATGCCTATTAAAAGAATAGTAATTTTTCACACAGGTATATACTTCCAAATAAGCACATGACACGTTTGAACAGTTTGGAGAGCTCCGGAAAGGTAGCTGGTAAAGCTCTCAAAAACTGAGCTATCATTTCTGGGCTTCCCTGTGTATCTCTGAACTTGGCTTTGAGGTCAGTGCTGCATTGCAGATCTATAAGTTCCATTTGCAGCACACTGTTCACGTCAAAAGAAAATGGGTCTACAAACAACTGGAAAGTAGCATTGTGGATAGTAGGGATGTGCACCGAAAAAGAACTAGTGAAAAAAAATAGAACACCTAGTTCTATACCGTCGCTATATAGATGACATACTGATGATATGGCGGGAAGGAGAAGACAGATTGAAAGCATTCCTGACAGAATTAAACTCACAGACAGAAACATCCAACTCGACACCATATGGAGTAAGGAGTCCGTAAATTTCCTGGACCTTACAATCTTTCCAGAAGGGGAAACGATCCAGACAAAAACCTACTTCAAACAAGTAGACATCAACAGCTATATAAGTCGAGACAGCTGCCACCTAAGCAGATGGCTGGAAGGAGTGCCTAAGAGTCAATATATCAGAATTAAGAGGAATTGCTCCAAACCTAAAGATTTTGATATCCAGACCCAGAAACTAACCACAAATTTCCTAGAACGAGGATACGATCAGGAGTCCCTGGAAAAAACGAAAGAAGAGATCACTCAAACAGAGAGAGAAGAATTCCTCAAATATCCAACACAGATCGGAGTACCCTTAATCATCACATACAGTCAACAGGATCAAGCCATCAGAAGAATAGTCAGAAAATTCTGGCATATCCTGAAGGAAGATCCAATATTACAAGAGATTCTACCTCCCAAACCCAGGTTCATCTGCAGGGGAACTAAAAACTTAAATCCAAATTGACTTCGAGTGAACATGCACCGAAAAGAACAACAAATCCCTTTAAGCAAAACACAGGTTTCTATGGATGCGGCAATTGCCTGAGCTGCCAAAGCACGGGAAACAAGAAAAGACATATTACCAAAATAGATAATAGAAGAGGGAACTGGAAAATAAAAGACATACTCACCTGCTTCTCTGCCAATGTGATCTATCTTCTTATTTGCCCATGTGGAATGAAGTACATTGGCAAAACTACGAGAGCCCTAGGAGTACGAATAAGGGAACACATCAGTAATATTGAAAAAGGTGTGGAGTCCCACAGTGTCCCTGCACATTTTAAGAAAATGCACAACTGTAACCTGAGAAACCTGGAGTTTATGGCCCAAAAAAATATACTAAATGGGAAAAGAGGGGGTGATCTAGCCAAGCGGATAGGCCAAGAAGAAATGAAGTGCATATACGACTTCGACACTATGCACCCAAAGGGTTTAAATATGGACTTTGACCTTTGCCATTTTCTCTGACCCACTTACCTACCTCCCCCAAGACCACTTGACCATTACAGCCTCCACAGATCATATAAGGGATCAATTCCCTCTGCCTCCGGTACCTACCCCCAATAAACAATGCTACCACATAGGCCAATATGTCATCTAATCCACACCAACATAATCTATACTGTACCCAATCTATCACTTTAAAATAATCCCGAAAGGAAACTAAGCCCCCGAAGCCCCATACATCTCCAGCAACCATGGAATCTATTCCACCATCTCCCCAGATGTAAATAATCGCTCAAACTCTTACACAATTCCTTTCCACAAAAAGGGATATGCGTATACACACTATATGCGTATACAAAGTTTTGTTTAGCCCCACATACACCACATCCTTCAAGGGGTTCAGATACTGTTAACTTGTTCAATAATGTAACGTTACAAGCCGGAATCATCCACTGCTTCAGTAGCGACAGAAACCAAAAACATGGACGCTTTATGTAATGGAAATTAACAGCGATTGGCAGAAAAGAACCACATGATTCCGAGGAACAACGAAGAACGCTACACGCATGCGCGATGAATTCAGTGCGAAAAACGAAAGGAGAACCCTGATGGACCAATGAGCAACGTACAGAGTATAAAAAACGAACTTCTGAATACCGGAATTATCCAGCTGAAGAGGCCATATCGGCAAAACGCGTTCTGGATGTCCCGATTTATTGTTTTATATATTTATTTACTGTTGATAAACCCCTTTATTTTACCCATATTCCCCTGGACTCAGTGATTTACTGCGCAGCAAATTTGTTCTACCAGGAGGCTTCCAGCACACATTCTGCAAGGATCCTAGCCCAACAGACAGATGATCGCAGGACCCGAGGAGGAACGAGGGTAAAGAAGGGAACTGACCACCTTTATGGTTCAGAATTGTGTTTAGAGTGAGCGTGATAATAATATCGGCTCCCGCCCACGCGAGTTTGAAATCGTCGCATCCACATTCTCTACTCTCATTTCCTGCAATAGTATGCACTATGGAATGTATTCTCTCAGTTTTCTCTACATAAAAACCTGACCCGCTACTTAGGAAAGAGAAAAATAGCTACAGAGATACAGTTCCCTTGAGTGAACCATCGACTGCTCTTTGAACATTAACCACTAGGTGGCACATAAGAACTGCTAAACTTTTAAACAGGCTTACGTTTTCTTAAATCCCTAAGTACTTGATTTGTCATACGTTGTATACCACCATAAGATATAAAGAAATTTATCCTATTGTCGCCACAGAAAATTTGTCATCCTTGAAAGGGTTGTGTAAGTAGCGACAGATATATTCTCTCAAGACTGAGCTCCTACTTATTCCTCCCTCCAATGCCTCCCCACCTCCTGACTTCTCTATCACAGTGGACGGTATCACCATCTCCCCATCAAACCAAGTGCGCTGTCTTGGAGTTACACTTGACTCTGCTCTTTCCTTCATCCCCCACATCAAGTCTCTTTCCTCCTCCTGCCGATACCAACTGCGTAATATTTCCAGAATTCAGCCATTTCTTACCGCTGTCACCACAAAACAACTCATACACGCCCTGGTAATCTCCCGACTCGACTATTGCAATAATCTCTTATCTGGCCTCCCTCTGTCCCGCCTCTCCCCCCTACAATCCATCCTGAACGCCTCCGCCAGGCTAATTCACCTCACCCGCTGCTCTGTCTCTGCCGCTCCCCTCTGCGAGTCCCTTCACTGGCTCCCCATCCACTGCAGAATTAAGTTCAAAATCCTTATCCTTACCTACAAAACCGTCACTGACTCAGTTCCCCACTACCTGTCCTCACTAATCACCAAATACACCCCAGCCCGCTCCTTAAGATCAAACAGCGACCTGCACCTAGCGTCTCCCTGCATCACCTCTTCCCATGATAGACTGCAGGATTTCTCACGCGCAGCCCCCACTCTCTGGAACGCTCTCCCTCGTACTGTCAGACTTTCCCCTAATTTCTCTTCCTTCAAACGCTCCCTTAAAACGTTCCTATTTAGGGAAGCCTACCACCCAACTCACTGACGCAACCATCAATCACTCTCACCTTGCAGTCCTCTCCTCCTGTTCCAACCCCAACCCTCCTAGATTGTGAGTTCCTACGGGAATAGGGCCTCATCTCCTCCTGTACTGTTTGTCAAATGTTGTTCAATGTATTGTATTGTAACCCTGTCTATACTGTGCCTATTGTACAGCGCTGCGGAATATGCTGGCGCTTTATAAATAAAGAATAATAATAATAATAATTGAATCACCACCTGTAGATTGTATTTTAACCACCAGGTTGCAGCGACGCTAAAGAATTGTGAGACTTTGTAACAGACTTAACGTTTCCTTTTATGACTGCTTGACACTGCACGTACAAACTGATTTGCCATACGATACACTTCAAGTTACAAGCAATTTACCCCCGTGTTGCCACCAATTTTTCATCCTTTAAAGGTTAGAACCTAATTCCACTCGTGTAAGCAGCGCTCAAACCGGAGATTAAATCCCATTTTTTTGTATTAATTATACCGCAGAGAGGCGCTTGTTCCCAGCAGTATGTGGATTCATATGCTGCATTAATTATACCGCAGAGAGGCGCTTCCCAGCATTGTGCGGATTCATATGCTGCATTAATTATACCGCAGAGAGGCGCTTGTTCCCAGCAGTGTGTGGATTCTTATGCTGCATTAATTATACCGCAGAGAGGCGCTTGTTCCCAGTAGTGTGTGGATTCATATGCTGCATTAATTATACCGCAGAGAGGCGCTTGTTCCCAGCAGTGTGTGGATTCATATACTGCATTAATTATACCGCAGAGAGGCGCTTGTTCCCAGCAGTGTGTGGATTTTTATGCTGAATTAATTATACCGCAGAGAGGTGCCTGTTCCAAGTAGTGTGTGGATTCATATGCTGCATTAATTATACCGCAGAGAGGCGCTTGTTCCCAGCAGTGTGTGGATTCATATACTGCACTAATTATACCGCAGAGAGGCGCTTCCCAGCAGTGTGCGGATTCATATGCTGCATTAATTTTTTATTTATTTTTTCGTTTTAAATCATTTTATTTGTTCTGGTTTTTTTTTTCACTTCTGAAAATTTTGTTCAGCTTTTTTTCCGTTTTAAAACCTTTTGTTCTGGTTTTTTTTAAAGTCAGACCACTTCGGTCAGTATTTTTGAATTTTTTAAATCGTATTGTTCATTTTGTTCCTTTCATACCATTTTTAAAAAAAATAAATATATGTTTATTAGAGATTCAAGCATTACAGCATATATCAATGGTGAAGGCATTGTCATGCATCGAAATAACTATTACCCCTTAAATAACACAATAGACATCTCCCATCATAAAGTGACGAGTTTAGTTTTTACGACCGAGGGACATTCAAATAATCATCTAGTGCTCTTGTGGATGACGTCGGCAGCAAAGGCGGATCTGTGAGCGAATTTACCAAAAGACATTCAGTAAACTGAAAATCCTTTTTAATCCGGGCCAGGCTATCCTCTGGTAGGTGTTGCATGAAAGGCCCCCAAACCCCAAAAAATCCCCCCACCTTGTCTTCCTTATGGAGACTCGCTTCCGCCCAATCATGTCTAAAGATAGAGTAGAACCTGGAGTAAAACATCGAGAACGAGGGGGGGGCTGACCTCTATCCATTGGCCTAAAATAGCTTTCTTTGCGGACGCTGCGATAATGCCTAGCAGTGTTTTCCAGGCCCTGGACAATTGACATGTTTCCTGATCAGAGAGAATGTTAAACAACGCCAAGTCTGGAGAGGTCGGCATTCCTAGTTTTAGGATTCGGGACCCGAATTTTTTAATGGTGTTCCAGAAAAGTTGAATGCTGGGACAGGACCACAGGCAATGAAAAAGATCCCACCTATCTTGTGAGCATTTAAGACAGCGTCCCGAATTTAGCGGATTATAAAGGGCCAATCTGGCTGGCGCCACATAGACCCCATGCAATAATTTGAAAAACATTTCCCCATACTGGGCCGATGGAATTTGCTTGCGTGATCTAGTGGTGGCCGCTATAAGTGAAAAGGGGAACTGTTGCGGGAGGTGGAGACACCAAGAGGCTATTCCTGAGGTGGCGACTCTCCCCTTCAAAGTGGGGACGGAGTATTTGTCGGAATGCTGCTGTTGAGGGGCCTACTTTCATTATGCTGTCTAGGGAGTTAAGGAAGTCCCTGGGCCCCAAATCCCTTAACTGCTGTGAGATGAATGTGGAGAGTTGTAAATAATACATGGGATGCAGAGATGTGGGTGCTAGTATGTCGCATAACGCTTCGTATAAGAGCGGGGTGTGCGAATGTAGTCTCAGTACTTGACCAATTTGGGATAAACCCTTACGCGCTAGGGCCCTAAAGGCCGGGACTGGGGAGCTGCCTTGGAAGCTCAGATTGCAAAGCAGAGGCTAATAAATCGAAGTTCTCCAAGACAGGCCCAGGTGCTTCCTGGCCCTGTACCACGCAACTCGGCCTACAGTGAGAAGAGGGTTTGCTCTTTGGGTGGGCGGCATCGAAGCGGGGGGCAGATGGAGGAGAGCCCCTACTGACAACGGGTAGGCCATTGCCTGATCTAGATTATAATCCGTAAATCTGGAGGAGTCTGTTAGCCAGTCAGCGACTAAGCGGTATTGGGCCGCCAGGTTGTACGATCCTATCTCTGGCAAATTCACGCCTCCCAGGCTGTATGCGAATTGTAATTTGTGTAGTGCTATACGTGCTCTCCCTCCGTCCCATATAAATTTATTAAATAGGGAATGGATGGTCGAGATATCCCGTTGTTTGATGAGTATGGGTAGCATTTGGATCGGATATAACAGGCGTGGGAATGCCACCATTTTTATGAGGCTAATTCTCCCCATGTAGGATAGTGGAAGTTTGGTCCAAGAGGAAAGCAGAGTTTTAAATTGGGTCACTAACGGCGGTATTGTTACCTCATATAATCTCCCTAAATCAATTGGGAGCAGTAATCCCAGGTATTTAAAGGTGCCTCCCTCGCTCCAACTGAATGGCAGATGGTCCGCTAAGGTGGTCTTGCAGTTCCTACCCAGAGGAAAGGCCAATGTTTTCTCGAAGTTTTGTTTAAAACCTGAGGCTATATAAAATTTTTCCAAATAGTCAAGTAGCGTTGGGAGTGCCCTTTTCGGGTCAGAGAGGAACAAGAGCAAATCGTCTGCAAACGCCACTACCTGCACCTCCTGGTCGCCCACCCTTATGCCCTCGACATCGGGTCGAGTTAGAAGTATACGTATAAGCGGTTCAATAGCTAGGTTGAAAAAGAGAGGGGATAAAGGGCACCCCCGTCTCGTGCCACGTTCCAGTAAAAAGGGATTAGAGTTAAGCCCATTAGTCGTCACTGTGGCCGCCGGGAAGCGATATAGTGCCTCAAACACGTTTCGGATTGAACGGCCAAAAAAATGATATTTATGAAACCGACGCAAGTAGGCCCAAGATATTCGGTCGAATGCTTTGTCTGCATCGCAACTAAGGACCAGGTCCACCGAAGGCTGACGCTCATTTGATGCCCATATCGCCGCCAGAATGCGTCTAATATTTTGAACGGAGTGACATCCCTTTAGGAAACCCGTTTGCGCTGGGGAAATAAAGTCCTTCAAGGGTGCCTGAAGTCGGCCAGCCATAATACCAGACAAAAGTTTCAGGTCGACGTTCAAAAGAGAAATCGGACGGTATGACGTGATTAGCATGGGATCTTTATTCGGCTTGGGAAGGACAACTATTCTTGAGGTATTAAAGGTTGGTGGGGGGTCTTTGCCCTGTAAAATATTATTATACAGCGTAACAAGATGCGGAACTACCTGACTCTGTAGAATTTTATAAAATTACGCCGAAAAACCATCTGGACCCGGCGTCTTATGAAGCTGTAAGCGAGCAATGGCATCATGGATTTCCGTTGGGGTGATTGGGGCGTTTAACAGTTCCCGAGCCTCCGGGTCTAATTCCGGTAGGTTAGCCTCTAGAAAGATATTAGCCTGGGACTCCAAGACGTCCGGTTCTGCCTTATAAAATCTTTCAAAATAATCCCTGAAATAAGCATTGATTTTTAACGGATCAGTTAGATGCTCCCCGGTAAGGGTCTTGATCCTCGAGATTGAGGGGGGTGTTGGCGTTTGCAGTCGAAGAAGGTTGGACAATAATTTCCCTTGTCTGTTACCCCAGCGAAAAAAAAAATTTTTTGGTGGAACCAGAAATATTGTGACCTGTCCTCAACTATTTCGGCATATGCCTTCTTGCTGGCCTTGTATTCTGTCGCAGATTGGGCAGTGGCTTGCAATAAGTGAGACCTGTAGGAGGCCACTAGGATCGAATGTGCCTCCAGTAGCCTTTAATTGATCTCTTTTCGCTTGCGCGATACATATTCTATTATATGACCCCTCATTACTGGCTTGGCTGCTTCCCAAAACAAATTGGTGTCATCCAGGTGTTCTATATTGTCATCCACGTAATTGTGCCAGCACAATTCCATATGATTCCTAAATCCCTCTGACTTGTATAGTGAAGCAGGAAAACGCCAGTTGCGGGACCGCGGGTGCGGGGAACTTAAACGTAGTTCTAATGTAACCACCGCGTGATCAGAGATATGTATCATGCCAATTGAGGCGTTAAGTAAAGTGTACTGCAGGGAGAGAGACATGAGGAACATATCAATGCGGGAAAAGGAATCGTGTGGGTGTGAATAAAAGGAGTAATCCCTCCCCTCCGGATTAAAGAATCTCCACTCGTCTATCGGTACGATGTGGTCTTGTAAGAACTTAGGTCCCGCCGTGGACTGCATGTTGTCTGGCGACCTTCTAGGCCGAGAGCGGTCCAGAGTTTGGTCTAACACTGCGTTAAAATCTCCGCCCACTAGACAATGATCAAAAGTATGTTGCAGCATTTGTGTATATAAGTCAGAGTAAAACTGTAGATGGGGAGGATGGGGGGGCATACACATTTACCAGCAAGTATTTCGCTTCTTGGATGGACACCAACAGTATGGAAAACCTTCCCTGTGGATCATTTTTTTCCTCTAGGACTACATGCGGAAGCGCCTTGTTTAACAAGATCGCAGTGCCACGTTTTTTGTTTACATAGGGGGCTGAAGTTTGGTAGCCTATCCAGGGTGCCCTGAGGAGGTTAGTTGCCGAAGACCAGTGGGTCTCCTGGAGAAAGACAATATCCGGTCGTAGGTTAGTTAAGTGGGTGAGCACCTTCTTTCTTTTTTTTGGGGAGTTCAATCCCTTCACATTCCACGAGACCACCTTAAAGGAGACCTTATGAATCGGTGGAGGGGTTATCATGGACCGGGGGTTAACGGGAACGGACACTGCGTGCCTAATACAGCTAGAGGGGATTCCTCATGGTAATGGGGGAACATGGCCGTCCCAGCAGCAGCCACAATTCCCAGTTTAGGGGGTAAGGAACATAATGGCGGACTTGAATCTAGATTTCGAACTTTTTTGTTTTGGAACCATAACATATTGAAACTAATACTTAAGACTAAGAACATTAACCATTGAAAAACAGAAACTAGCGAACAGCACATCAAACCAGGGACATGCCATTCGTCAAGTGAAACTTGACCAATCATTAGCAAAAAGACCATGAACGGGAGCATCCGCATTGTATCAACCTGACTGAGAGTCAATGACGGAAGTAATGCAGATTAGGATGGATTCGGCTCCCCCCGAGCCGGGGAGCGCCGAGGCAGTGGCGAAGCCCCTCCGATTGTATCCTCTCCACAAAGAAGAGCGGTCTCGGCCTCCCGTGGGCTATCAAAATAATGCGTTGGTCCATTAAAAACCACACGGAGTCGGGCCGGGTAGAGGAGGGAAAAGCGGACGTTCTGGGTTACCAATTTGGAGCATACTGAAGAAAATGCCCGTCGTTTAGATGATACTGCGGTGGAAAAGTCCTGAAATAACCGCAGGGTGCCCCCTTGGTAGTCCAGGTTTCGTAGGCGATGATAGGCTTGGAGGATCTTGGTTTTGTTGGTATAATTCAGGAAACACATTATCACCGGTCTCGGGTGCCCGGCAGATGGGTTCAGGTCCGGACCCAACCTGTGCACTGCCACTGGACAGGACTCGGTGTTGTATCCTAGGTGAGAGGGTAACCAGACCGACGCCCATTCGTGTAAGGCCTGGCCTTTCACCGTTTCCGGTAGGCCAATAATACGTAGGTTGTTCCGGCGGCTCCTGTTTTCCAGGTCATCTAATTTAGCGGCATTCTGGGCCCAGAACTTCCAGTTAGACCGAAACTTACATTTAGAAGACCGCGAAATTTGAAAAGCTGGTTAGCTCCCAGCTCTACATTTATAAGAAACGAAAAGAAAGAAAATAAGGGGTTCATTAAGTGCGCTGGATGCAAAGCATGTAGATTTCTGAAGAAAAGAAGATTGGAAACCTTTTCAAGTAATAGTACAGGAGAAAGTTTCAAGATCAATACATACATTAACTGTAACTCAACATATGTTGTATATCTGCTACAATGCCCTTGCGGCATCCAGTATGTTGGTCAAACAACAAGGAAATTAAAAGAAAGAATATTAGAGCATATGGGTAACATCAGAAGAGGTGTCCAAAAACATGCAGTACCAGTTCATTGCACTTGTTGCAATAAGTACCAAGCATCTGAATTTTTATGGTCCGGTATAGATCAAATAAAAAAACCATGGCGAGGAGGCAATAGAGAAAAAGATCTGTTAAAAAAAGAAATGTTTTGGGTCTTTAAATTAAAACCTATGAGCCCGAAGGGCTTAAATGAAGAATTTGATATTAAATGCTTTCTATAGGTTATAATACATGGATTCTGTTTTAGGTAAATAAGATTCTACAATCAAATGAATTATGAGAACTCATAACCAAATATTAGATGGTCTACGGAATTTTGAAAATAAAGATATGGAGAAACATAGAAGATCTGGAGAAGAACATCATGTTTTGACATCGATAGTGTAAAACTTTTAGATAGAATACGATTCGAAACGACACTACGGACGAAAAAAGAAAGTGCGCGACTTTTCGGATTTATAGGTTTAGATAGAATACGATCGGAAATGACATCCCGGACGAAAATGAAAGTGCGCGATTTTTCAGATTTACAGAGAACCGGTAACTTCCGATCCGAAACGGAAATGACGCATCGAAGGAATCCGAAAACGGAGATGATACACTAAAAGATTTCCTCTTTGTCCCTGGTGAATATAGGGAGATCGAACTAACCAATGAATGGACTTAACACCATGTCCAAAAACGAAAGAACAGGATTTTCGAGTGTATGGAGTCAGGTGACTTCCGATCGGAAACGGAAACGACACTTCGGAGAAATCCGAAAACGGAAGTGACATACGAAAAGAATTTCTTTTTGACCATATATGGTGAACGCCGAGTAATCGAATCGACCAATGAGAGGACTTTGTGGACTATTTAAATACGAAACGAAGGAAGGGAAGGTTTATATTATTTCATGCTTTTATCTTTTATGTTATTTTATCGCCCTTGATAAAGTCTCAGGACGAAACGCGTTGGGCATTTTTACTTTAATAAATTTACTATTCATTTATATACCTTCCTCAATCAATTATTCACCTACATAAAGCTTTTTGAAAAAGTTTTCTGAAGATTCTCGATCTCCACACTTTCTACTTGGGCTCATCCCACCCAGAATCAACAAGGATTTCCAGCTTCTCTACCTATTAATCTGTGTCCTTTATCTGGAGGAGAGTGGGAATACCTCCACGAGAAGCGGATCCAACATCTAAAGCTAAGTACCCTGTACCACATTTTTTCTTATATTCTGTACATAAGTATTCCCGGGTACAGGGTACGGCTATACTAAGAGCATGGCATACATTTTGTCAGCTTTTGGAAATTTTCAAAAAAATAGAGCAAAGAAATTTGAAAGCATATGTGTAATGAAATCTAACACAGACCGCAATTATGAGAATAATATAGAAACCTATTTTCTCAAAATGGAAAAATTGCTAGTCAAAGAGACTAAGCGATGGTGGGAAATCTCTTTTTTAGAGAAGTACCTGAAGGAGAGGTTAATACCTCGTGGCCTATGTATAGATAAGGCCCCAGCTTTTGGTCTCGAAGACAGTAATTTTATGGAGCAGTGGGATGAAATATTGCACACTTGCTCATTTCAACTAATGGAATTATTAGTGAAAAGAGAAAAAGAGGTCCAAAAACACCTGGAAGAGGAAATTCATGAACTTGAATCTTTGAATTCAGACGTGGATTCTATCCAGGGGTATGCGGAGTTAGAAAAAATCATGTTTGAAAAAATTGATATATTAGATGAGAAAATTTCCACAACTAAGAAACAAAAGTATACAAGGGATAAGAGTGATTTAGATAAAGGTCTGTATAAAATGAAGACTAAGATGGAATGGAAAAAGAAATACCCATATCAAGAAAGAAGAAATACCTATGGAAGAAATACTTATGGAGGAAATAATTATGGAGTACCTCAGAGGAGGAAATCCTTAACTCATTTCCATTCTACCACACAACAACGACCTATACAGGGGAACATAAGATCTCCTCTGAGAGAAAAAAGAACACAAATGAGATCGAAAGATGGAAGATACCAGGATAAGTCAAGTATAACACCTCTAACTGAAGAAGAAAGAAATCAGCCATCAACTTCCTATGCAGCAGTAACCAAGAAATATATTAACCATTCTAATCCCCAAGAAGAAGTTTTTTTAGACAAGGGGCACGACCGAAGAGAAGGACAGATAACCAATTATTTTCAGAAAAAACAAAAATCTGTAGTTCAATCCAACAGGTTCCTACCACTGACAGAGGAATCCCCCCAAAAGAAAAGGAGATGGGAATAAATGGGAGAGAGGAGAATCTAGAAAATATTAACTTTAGACCATCTAGTGATAGCACCTTAAGTCTAGAAAATGTTAACTCTAGACTTTGTAATGAGGGCATCTTTAATCTAACAGAAGAAATTTTAAGCAAAATGGAGATTAAGGTCCTTAAAAAGGGACTCAAATTCTGTCCTACGAACAAAGTCAACAAGTTCGAATTATTCATTGATGCCAATAAATTTCTGCGGAAATTAACTATTAAAAAGTTTTTCATAAAAAAAGGTGCAGAAACTGTAGCTTATGATAATAAAAAGAAATCTTTCAAACCCAAATCAGATTTTTTTCCATGGTGGGAGAAAGGGCCTTTTTTAGAAACATTTTCCAAATCTATATGTCATGATTTTGAAAATTTAGAAGAAAAGAAAGTCAGAAAGGGAACACAGAATCTAACAAGAGAAGAAAAGGAGATTTTGAAGAAATTACAATCAAGAAAAGAATGGGTGATTAGAGCGGCGGATAAAGGAGGAGGAACTGTCATAATGAAAAGAGAGTATTATGAAACAGAAGCCAGACGGATTTTGATGGATAGAACTACATATAGAAAGTTAGAAAAAGATCCAAAGGAAAATTTTAAGGTAGATTTGAGAAATCTTCTGGAAGAAGCAGTGGATCGTGGTATCATCACGAAAGAAAATTTTGGTTTTCTGTACCCCAAATTTCCAATTACTCCGATTTTTTATTTTCTTCCGAAAGTCCACAAAAATTTAACATCACCTCCTGGTCGACCAATTATTAGTGGTATCGATTCTTTAACAGCTAATCTATCGGAATTTATAGATTTTTATTTGCAGCCCATAGCTCAGAAAACTAGGTCGTACATAAAAGATTCCACTCATATCTTAAAAGAAATAGAAACAATAAATTGGCATTCAAGCTTTAAATGGGCCACTTTAGATGTCACGTCATTGTACACAGTTATTAAACACAATTTAGGCTTAGAAGCAATAGCAAGAACATTAGAATCTCAAAGCACCTTAGAGATCAGCACACAAACATTTTTACAATCAGCTATCAGATTCATTTTGGAACATAATTTTTTTAGGTATAATGAGGATATGTTCCTTCAGATAAGTGGTACTACCATGGGCACCAGGTTCGCCCCCAGCTATGCTAACATCTACATGGCATATTGGGAGGACTCATATATTTGGAGCCCTTCCAAATGGGGGGCGAACCTGGTGCTATGGAGAAGATTCATCGACGATGTCCTAGTCATTTGGAGAGGAGAGGAGGATGAGTTTAACCACTTTGTGGATACTCTAAATCAGAATGATTTTGGTCTGAAGTTTACTTCAACATTTAGTGATATTGAGATTAACTTCTTGGATATCACCTTTTTCATAGAAGAGGGTAAGATCGAGTCAAAATGTTTCTTCAAACCCACCGATGGCAATGGATATATCCATTTTTCGAGTTGCCATCACAAACCATGGCTAAAAGGGATCCCAAAGGGTCAAGCTCTGCGTATGCGCAGGAACTGTTCAAAGTTAGAAGATTATTACACACAAACCGAAATGGTGGGAAACAAACTGAAGGAGAAACATTATGAAACAAACAACGTAGAAAAAGCTTTCCTCGAGGTGGCATCTATGGACCGTAAAGATCTCCTTTATAAAGAGAACAGAACAAAAGCAGATAATGATTTCCAGTATTCTTTTTTCACGAAATATAATGTCCAGCACAAAGAAATAAGGAAGATCTTGGAGAAAAATTGGTTTATCCTAAAGCAGGATCCCATTCTGGGCCCAGAACTTCCAGTTAGACCGAAACTTACATTTAGAAGACCGCGAAATTTGAAAAGCTGGTTAGCTCCCAGCTCTACATTTATAAGAAACGAAAAGAAAGAAAATAAGGGGTTCATTAAGTGCGCTGGATGCAAAGCATGTAGATTTCTGAAGAAAAGAAGATTGGAAACCTTTTCAAGTAATAGTACAGGAGAAAGTTTCAAGATCAATACATACATTAACTGTAACTCAACATATGTTGTATATCTGCTACAATGCCCTTGCGGCATCCAGTATGTTGGTCAAACAACAAGGAAATTAAAAGAAAGAATATTAGAGCATATGGGTAACATCAGAAGAGGTGTCCAAAAACATGCAGTACCAGTTCATTGCACTTGTTGCAATAAGTACCAAGCATCTGAATTTTTATGGTCCGGTATAGATCAAATAAAAAAACCATGGCGAGGAGGCAATAGAGAAAAAGATCTGTTAAAAAAAGAAATGTTTTGGGTCTTTAAATTAAAAACTATGAGCCCGAAGGGCTTAAATGAAGAATTTGATATTAAATGCTTTCTATAGGTTATAATACATGGATTCTGTTTTAGGTAAATAAGATTCTACAATCAAATGAATTATGAGAACTCATAACCCAAATATTAGATGGTCTACGGAATTTTGAAAATAAAGATATGGAGAAACATAGAAGATCTGGAGAAGAACATCATGTTTTGACATCGATAGTGTAAAACTTTTAGATAGAATACGATTCGAAACGACACTACGGACGAAAAAAGAAAGTGCGCGACTTTTCGGATTTATAGGTTTAGATAGAATACGATCGGAAATGACATCCCGGACGAAAATGAAAGTGCGCGATTTTTCGGATTTACAGAGAACCGGTAACTTCCGATCCGAAACGGAAATGACGCATCGAAGGAATCCGAAAACGGAGATGATACACTAAAAGATTTCCTCTTTGTCCCTGGTGAATATAGGGAGATCGAACTAACCAATGAATGGACTTAACACCATGTCCAAAAACGAAAGAACAGGATTTTCGAGTGTATGGAGTCAGGTGACTTCCGATCGGAAACGGAAACGACACTTCGGAGAAATCCGAAAACGGAAGTGACATACGAAAAGAATTTCTTTTTGACCATATATGGTGAACGCCGAGTAATCGAATCGACCAATGAGAGGACTTTGTGGACTATTTAAATACGAAACGAAGGAAGGGAAGGTTTATATTATTTCATGCTTTTATCTTTTATGTTATTTTATCGCCCTTGATAAAGTCTCAGGACGAAACGCGTTGGGCATTTTTACTTTAATAAATTTACTATTCATTTATATACCTTCCTCAATCAATTATTCACCTACATAAAGCTTTTTGAAAAAGTTTTCTGAAGATTCTCGATCTCCACACTTTCTACTTGGGCTCATCCCACCCAGAATCAACAAGGATTTCCAGCTTCTCTACCTATTCATCTGTGTCCTTTATCTGGAGGAGAGTGGGAATACCTCCACGAGAAGCGGATCCAACATCTAAAGCTAAGTACCCTGTACCACATTTTTTCTTATATTCTGTACATAAGTATTCCCGGGTACAGGGTACGGCTATACTAAGAGCATGGCATACATTTTGTCAGCTTTTGGAAATTTTCAAAAAAATAGAGCAAAGAAATTTGAAAGCATATGTGTAATGAAATCTAACACAGACCGCAATTATAAGAATAATATAGAAACCTATTTTCTCAAAATGGAAAAATTGCTAGTCAAAGAGACCAAGCGATGGTGGGAAATCTCTTTTTTAGAGAAGTACCTGAAGGAGAGGTTAATACCACGTGGCCTACGTATTTATTTATTTATTTATTTATAAAGGATTTTACCAGGAAGGATACATTGAGATTTCTCTCGTTTTCAAGTATGTCCTGGGTTCGAGAACATTGAGTGGTTACAGAAATACAAAATAGTAAAATGCAAGATATTAACACAAAACCAAATATACAGATTAACAGAAAAATAAATATGGAGGAAATGTAGTCATTATGTTACATGTTTACAGGTGCATTTTGTATTGAGGTATGTTAATAGGGAGCTCTTAAGGGACTTTAGACTGGGGGAAGATTTGACGGCGTCTGGGAGGTTATTCCATATTTGCGGTGCTCTGTAGGAAAATGCGGATCGAGCCATTTTCTTTTTGTATTGCGGTATTGTAAGTAAGGTGCTGGTCCTGGATCTGAGGTTATAGATGAGGGAACTGCTGGGGGAAGCAGCATATTCAGGTAGGGTGGTAGCTTCCCACAAAAGCTCTTAAACACCAGGTTGGAAAGGTGAAGGGTGCGTCTAGAGTCCAGCGATGGCCAGTTTAGTTCTTTTAACATGTCACAATGGGGGTCATGTAGTTACATTGTAGCACAAAGCGACAGAATGAGTTATACAATGTAGTAAGTTTCTGGAGGTGTGTTTGCGGGGCGGCTGCATACACTACATCTCCGTAATCAATAGCCGGCATAAGCATTTGTTGTACAATCTGCTTTCTTACCGCGGGGCTCAGGCAGGATTTGTTTCTGTACAGGGCACCTAGTTTGGGGTAAAGTTTAGATGAGAGTTTTTCGATGTGGGGGCCAAAAGATAGATTTGGGTCTAACCACATACCTAGGTATTTGAGAGAGGTGACTGTGGTCAGTGTGCCGTTTGATTTTGTCCCAACACATAGATGGGGTGTTTGCAATTTGTGTAGTTTAGGTGCGGTTCCAAAGAGCATTGTAACCGTTTTGTCAGTATTTAGAAAAAGTTTGTTATTTGCTATCCACTTTTCTACCCCTGTGAATTCTTCTTGCAGCACGGCCTCCAGCTGCGGGAGATTTGGTTTGCTGGTATAGATTACCGTGTCGTCTGCGTACATGTGTACAGTTGAAGCTTTGCAGACATTGGGCAGATCGTTTATGAATATTGTGAATAGCAGGGGGCCAAGTATCGAGCCTTGGGGTACACCGCACGTGACTGGGAGGGGAAGGAAGTGCTGTCAGAAATGGACACAAATTGAGACCTGTCAGACACATATGATTGGAACCAGGTTAACGTACTATCACCAATACCAGAGTTTTTAAGTTTTTGTAATAGGATGCCATGGTCTACTGTGTCAAAAGCCTTGGCAAAGTCAAGGAAGATGGCTCCAGTTAGATTTCCTTGTTCCATGCCCGCTTGGATATCATTACAAACTTTTAAAAGGGCAGTTGTAGTTGAATGGTTTGGACGAAAGCCTGATTGATCTGGGGTTAAATAGTTCTGATACTGATAATAATCACGCAATTGAGTGTAGACACATTTTTCCAGAATTTTTGACATTACAGGGAGCAGTGATATTGGGCGGTAGTTGGATACCAAAGTATTGTCTCCACTTTTATGGATAGGTACCACCCTTGCAGTCTTCCAGAGTATGGGTATGTATCCAGTTGCCAGTGATTCATTAATCAGGGTTGCGACAGGTTTAGCAATTGCTGGTGCACTGATTTTCAGCAGCATTGCTGGGATTTGATCAGGCCCCAGCTTTTGGTCTCGAGGACAGTAATTTTATGGAGCAGTGGGATGAAATATTGCACACTTGCTCATTTCAACTAATGGAATTATTAGTGAAAAGAGAAAAAGAGGTCCAAAAACACCTGGAAGAGGAAATTCATGAACTTGAATCTTTGAATTCAGACGTGGATTCTATCCAGGGGTATGCGGAGTTAGAAAAAATCATGTTTGAAAAAATTGATATATTAGATGAGAAAATTTCCACAACTAAGAAACAAAAGTATACAAGGGATAAGAGTGATTTAGATAAAGGACTATATAAAATGAAGACTAAGATGGAATGGAAAAAGAAATACCCATATCAAGAAAGAAGAAATACCTATGGAAGAAATACTTATGGAGGAAATAATTATGGAGTACCTCAGAGGAGGAAATCCTTAACTCATTTCCATTCTACCACACAACAACGACCTATACAGGGGAACATAAGATCTCCTCTGAGAGAAAAAAGAACACAAATGAAATCGAAAGATGGAAGATACCAGGATAAGTCAAGTATAACACCTCTAACTGAAGAAGAAAGAAATCAGCCATCAACTTCCTATGCAGCAGTAACCAAGAAATATATTAACCATTCTAATCCCCAAGAAGAAGTTTTTTTAGACAAGGGGCACGACCGAAGAGAAGGACACAAAAATCTGTAGTTCAATCCAACAGGTTCCTACCACTGACAGAGGAATCCCCCCAAAAGAAAAGGAGATGGGAATAAATGGGAGAGAGGAGAATCTAGAAAATATTAACTTTAGACCATCTAGTGATAGCACCTTAAGTCTAGAAAATGTTAACTCTAGACTTTGTAATGAGGGCATCTTTAATCTAACAGAAGAAATTTTAAGCAAAATGGAGATTAAGGTCCTTAAAAAGGGACTCAAATTCTGTCCTACGAACAAAGTCAACAAGTTCGAATTATTCATTGATGCCAATAAATTTCTGCGGAAATTAACTATTAAAAAGTTTTTCATAAAAAAAGGTGCAGAAACTGTAGCTTATGATAATAAAAAGAAATCTTTCAAACCCAAATCAGATTTTTTTCCATGGTGGGAGAAAGGGCCTTTTTTAGAAACATTTTCCAAATCTATATGTCATGATTTTGAAAATTTAGAAGAAAAGAAAGTCAGAAAGGGAACACAGAATCTAACAAGAGAAGAAAAGGAGATTTTGAAGAAATTACAATCAAGAAAAGAATGGGTGATTAGAGCGGCGGATAAAGGAGGAGGAACTGTCATAATGAAAAGAGAGTATTATGAAACAGAAGCCAGACGGATTTTGATGGATAGAACTACATATAGAAAGTTAGAAAAAGATCCAAAGGAAAATTTTAAGGTAGATTTGAGAAATCTTCTGGAAGAAGCAGTGGATCGTGGTATCATCACGAAAGAAAATTTTGGTTTTCTGTACCCCAAATTTCCAATTACTCCGATTTTTTATTTTCTTCCGAAAGTCCACAAAAATTTAACATCACCTCCTGGTCGACCAATTATTAGTGGTATCGATTCTTTAACAGCTAATCTATCGGAATTTATAGATTTTTATTTGCAGCCCATAGCTCAGAAAACTAGGTCGTACATAAAAGATTCCACTCATATCTTAAAAGAAATAGAAACAATAAATTGGCATTCAAGCTTTAAATGGGCCACTTTAGATGTCACGTCATTGTACACAGTTATTAAACACAATTTAGGCTTAGAAGCAATAGCAAGAACATTAGAATCTCAAAGCACCTTAGAGATCAGCACACAAACATTTTTACAATCAGCTATCAGATTCATTTTGGAACATAATTTTTTTAGGTATAATGAGGATATGTTCCTTCAGATAAGTGGTACTACCATGGGCACCAGGTTCGCCCCCAGCTATGCTAACATCTACATGGCATATTGGGAGGACTCATATATTTGGAGCCCTTCCAAATGGGGGGCGAACCTGGTGCTATGGAGAAGATTCATCGACGATGTCCTAGTCATTTGGAGAGGAGAGGAGGATGAGTTTAACCACTTTGTGGATACTCTAAATCAGAATGATTTTGGTCTGAAGTTTACTTCAACATTTAGTGATATTGAGATTAACTTCTTGGATATCACCTTTTTCATAGAAGAGGGTAAGATCGAGTCAAAATGTTTCTTCAAACCCACCGATGGCAATGGATATATCCATTTTTCGAGTTGCCATCACAAACCATGGCTAAAAGGGATCCCAAAGGGTCAAGCTCTGCGTATGCGCAGGAACTGTTCAAAGTTAGAAGATTATTACACACAAACCGAAATGGTGGGAAACAAACTGAAGGAGAAACATTATGAAACAAACAACGTAGAAAAAGCTTTCCTCGAGGTGGCATCTATGGACCGTAAAGATCTCCTTTATAAAGAGAACAGAACAAAAGCAGATAATGATTTCCAGTATTCTTTTTTCACGAAATATAATGTCCAGCACAAAGAAATAAGGAAGATCTTGGAGAAAAATTGGTTTATCCTAAAGCAGGATCCCATTCTGGGCCCAGAACTTCCAGTTAGACCGAAACTTACATTTAGAAGACCGCAAAATTTGAAAAGCTGGTTAGCTCCCAGCTCTACATTTATAAGAAACGAAAAGAAAGAAAATAAGGGGTTCATTAAGTGCGCTGGATGCAAAGCATGTAGATTTCTGAAGAAAAGAAGATTGGAAACCTTTTCAAGTAATAGTACAGGAGAAAGTTTCAAGATCAATACATACATGAACTGTAACTCAACATATGTTGTATATCTGCTACAATGCCCTTGCGGCATCCAGTATGTTGGTCAAACAACAAGGAAATTAAAAGAAAGAATATTAGAGCATATGGGTAACATCAGAAGAGGTGTCCAAAAACATGCAGTACCAGTTCATTGCACTTGTTGCAATAAGTACCAAGCATCTGAATTTTTATGGTCCGGTATAGATCAAATAAAAAAAACCATGGCGAGGAGGCAATAGAGAAAAAGATCTGTTAAAAAAAGAAATGTTTTGGGTCTTTAAATTAAAAACTATGAGCCCGAAGGGCTTAAATGAAGAATTTGATATTAAATGCTTTCTATAGGTTATAATACATGGATTCTGTTTTAGGTAAATAAGATTCTACAATCAAATGAATTATGAGAACTCATAACCCAAATATTAGATGGTCTACGGAATTTTGAAAATAAAGATATGGAGAAACATAGAAGGTCTGGAGAAGAACATCATGTTTTGACATCGATAGTGTAAAACTTTTAGATAGAATACGATTCGAAACGACACTACGGACGAAAAAAGAAAGTGCGCGACTTTTCGGATTTATAGGTTTAGATAGAATACGATCGGAAATGACATCACGGACGAAAATGAAAGTGCGCGATTTTTCGGATTTACAGAGAACCGGTAACTTCCGATCTGAAACGGAAATGACGCATCGAAGGAATCCGAAAACGGAGATGATACACTAAAAGATTTCCTCTTTGTCCCTGGTGAATATAGGGAGATCGAACTAACCAATGAATGGACTTAACACCATGTCCAAAAACGAAAGAACAGGATTTTCGAGTGTATGGAGTCAGGTGACTTCCGATCGGAAACGGAAACGACACTTCGGAGAAATCCGAAAACGGAAGTGACATACGAAAAGAATTTCTTTTTGACCATATATGGTGAACGCCGAGTAATCGAATCGACCAATGAGAGGACTTTGTGGACTATTTAAATACGAAACGAAGGAAGGGAAGGTTTATATTATTTCATGCTTTTATCTTTTATGTTATTTTATCGCCCTTGATAAAGTCTCAGGACGAAACGCGTTGGGCATTTTTACTTTAATAAATTTACTATTCATTTATATACCTTCCTCAATCAATTATTCACCTACATAAAGCTTTTTGAAAAAGTTTTCTGAAGATTCTCGATCTCCACACTTTCTACTTGGGCTCATCCCACCCAGAATCAACAAGGATTTCCAGCTTCTCTACCTATTCATCTGCATCTAATTTATCTATCAGGCCTTGAATGATGCTATTTTGTTGGTCAAGTTGGGTTTGTAGCGGGTTGACCGTATCCTCCAGGGTGGACACCCTTTCCTCCACCTCTGTTAGCCTATGAGCTTGTGACGTCAGCTGTGATAAAACGGACTCGATAGTAGCCGTGAGGCGTCCTAGTTTGTCATCCAACAGTGGAGAGAGGGCTGCAGAAATGTCCGCCACACTCAGGGGGGGTGTTCCGTCCGTAGCCCGTACGTGTGAGTCAGCCACGTCCGAAGTCGATAACTCAGACTTTAGATCCATCGAGTCCCGAGAGCGTGGGGAAGGTGAATCCCGCCCGACCGGGGCTTCGGAGCTGATTTAGGGATCATTTTGGTTGAGGATTTTTTTGCGCTTTTTCCAGTCATTATAAACTTGTCCATATCGCCCCTCAGTGTTCAAGGTGTATTGGTGGAGTTCTGTCCGCGGAGGCATTGTGGGTCACCGCGGGCGGCGAGGCTTGAAAGTGGGGTGAATTTGCAGAAAGATAAGGCGCCCCAGGTGTCCCTGGGACCAATAAAAATTACCAGCTGGTCAAATGTGAAAAAAAATTATGAGCGGCAGTGTGTCGCCTCCCCCGATGGGGAGACTAAGAAAAATTGCAACAGTTCGGTATGAGCTGGAAAGGGCGCCCCCAATCGATAGATCTTATAAAAAAGTGGGGTGGATTTGCAAAAAGATAAGGTGCCCCAGGTGTCCCTGGGACTAATAAAAATTACCAGCTGGTTGAATGTGGAAAAATTATGAGCGATAGTGTGTCGCCTACCCCAGTGGGGAGACTAAAAAATTGTGCTACAGTTCTGTATGAGCTGAGAAAGGTGTCCCCAAGTGGTAAATTTTATCGTGGAGGAAAGATTATTATACAGAGAGAGTGTGCCCCCCTCGTCGGGGGGGACAGAAAAATTAAATTTAGCAGCGGGAGACTGGGGTTTTCCCTTGAGTTGGTAAGGGGGGGCTGCAGGGTTCAAAAATTGGATCGATGGTCTCCAGTGGCGTCTGCCGATGTCAGGTTGGGTAGCCGTGCGGCGGGAAGGGTGTCCCCGGCCAAGTGGGCCGCAGGCCTTCATCGGTATGACAGTGCAGGTGTGGATGCGCCCCCTCCCCCCCTGGGCCGAATCGGTGACGATGCCCCTCTTGGGGTGAGGAATGCCCACGCAGTTGGTGCTCCCTGATAGGGCGATGACAGGCCCCGTCAAGGCCGGCCACCGATGGAACGGTGCCCCACACCCACGAAGTTCCGCGACTGGGCCGGGGGGAGTCCTCCCAGCCACAGCAAAATGGCAGCCGCTTCCCTCTCGTCCGTTCTATCCGCTCCTCAAGGGAACTAGCCTCCGTCCCTGTTGTCCCGATTCGGCCTCCATGCCCTCTCGTGCCTCCACTCCCGATAAGTCGTGGGCAGCCTCACCCTCGGTGCTTGCAGGCCTCACCTCACCGTCGTCTCTGGCACCTCCGTGCGGCACTTTTAAGATGGCGGCCCCTCGTGCGTTCCACTGGCGATCCCCGCTCAGATTAGGTACCGTTGTGGGTGGGCTGGATGCGGTCAGGATCCTTTTCAAGGGCCGAGGTATCTGGTTGTTCCGGAATCCCCGGAGAAGGGAGTTTTGTGGTTCCTGGGGTCCCGCCTGTGGCAGGCTGGGACGTGCGGCCTCGTTGCGGCCTGTCGCTTCTGGGGCTTTATTTGCTGCGGGTCCGGGTCCAGCCGGATAGCACTTAAGTCAGGGTGCAGCAACGGTCGTTCGTGCTCCCAATGGTATTTAGAGCAGTTCAGGTGGTTTCAGTCCGCTCAGCGGAGAAGATTTTCAATGGAGCGTTATGGAGCTCGAAGTAAAATCGTCCATTCGCTTGGCCCGCCTCCCGGAAGTCCCCTTTCATACCATTTTAATATGATTAAATAAAGTTGTGCAATACATATTCATAAGAAAAAAAAGGATCTTTATTTAATAAAAAACGATAGAATCGGCAGAATTACCGTATCGACAGAATTATCGTATCGACAGAAATATCGGATCATTGGAAATGATTCGAAATTACGGAATCAGCAATGGAACCGAAAAATACGATGTCCGAAATTACCGAAATGGAACCGAAATCACGAATGGAACGAAAATGACTTGCGATTTTACATATTTCACGTCCAAACGAAATAATGAAATTATTTTGTTTCGTATCGGAAATTATTTCGTATCGGACGATTTCGGATCCGATCCGATTTGGAAAATCTGCCCAATTCGAGGCATCGAATTGGGCAGAATCGAAACGCACATCCCTAGTGGATCGTAAAGTCGGCATATCGCTGTTCAAATTCCTGTTGAAGGTTCTCCATGGCAGCGACATGTTTATCAACACCAAGGATAGAAAATTCTCCACTAGTCTTTTCTTCAAATATACATTTGAATGTTGGAAAATGGCTGAGGTTATTTGGGTGAACTGTGTTTTTCATAATTGCAGCTTTAAGGACAATGCTTTCACACTGTCAAAAGACACAGTGACAAACTGGTTTGGGCCCTGCAGCTTCAGATTCAGTTTGTTCAGCTCATGTGTCAAATCAACCAAAAACGATAAGTCCATGACCCACTTGGGATCATTAAGCTCAGGAAGTCTTCCATCCATCAGTAATGTGCTGTGTGTATGAGGGCATCACAGAGCTCCACAGTAATGTGCGTTGTGTATGAGGGCATCACAGAGTAATATTTAGATTTTTACTTTATTAAACTGTTTATTCTTTTCATTTACAGCAAAACATCTTTTTATTTATCTTTCTGAACATATTTTTGTATTTTTCTAACAAAATTATTGATTCATTTTTCTTTAAAGGCATTTTTATTTTATTCTGTAGCAGACCTTTTTTTATTTCTTAAGGGACCCATTTTATTACCTCCACGCATTTTTCATGCATCTCTATGGTTTTAAACACCTCTTGAAGAATAGAGGTTTTTTTTTTACCAGTTCAGCAGTTAGCTCGGTGGCGTTCAGCAACTCATCTGAGGTTTTTGGTGGTGTGCGGCGGCTGCTCGGCGGTCTGCGGCAGCTCAGCGCACTTTGGGAAAATTTAAATTAATTTGCCGAAGAACACAGAACGAGAGAACACCAAAATGTCAGAGACATTTCAGTGCTCTCTGAATAACCCCTTTTGTGATATGTGGTCCTCAGTGCTGTTAGCTGTTTTAATTTTATAATTAAAATTTATAATTAATACCATTATGGGAAACGTGCTATAAATATAATTAAACAGCTCACAGCACTGTCTGATGGGCTGTGATGAGATCTGTATATTTATTGCACATTTTTTAAATGATTTAATATTTATTATTTATAAAGTAATAATTTAAAACAGTTTACCCCCTCACACTATACTGAGGGGTGGTTACAACGGTTTTATCCCTGGTGAACCAGTGGAGGAATGATTTTTTACGTGCAGAGTCGGAGAAAAACCTTCTTCTCTGTTGGAATGCTAGACCCCGTCAACACAGCCGCTGAACAGCTCACGTGACAAACTTGGCCGGCGCTCAGTGGGATTGATGCAGCTGCGCGGTCCAGGCTTTCTTCCGATGGGCCACTTGTAACTAACTAGTCCCCGGGCCACAAATGGCCCGCGGGCCAGTACTTTGAGACCCCTGGCCTACAGACTGGCTAGGCCACTCCAGGACCATAATGCGCTTAATTTTGAGCCACTCCTTTGTTGCCTTGGCCATGTGTTTTGGGTCATTGTCATGTTGGCAAACTCATCCACAACCCATTTTCAATGCCCTGGCTGAGGGAAAGAGGTTCCCACCCAAGATTTGACGGTACGTGGCCCGTCCATCATCGTCCAAAATGCCCCCAAAGCATAGTGTTCCCACCTCCATGTGTTTGAGGGTGGGAATGGTGTTCTTGGGGTCATAGGCAGCATTCCTCCTCCTCCTCCAAACATGGTGAGTTGAGCCCATGCCAACGAGCTTGATTTTGGTCTCATCTGACCACAACACTTTCACCCAGTTCTCTGAATCTTCCAGATGTTCATTGGCAAACTTCAGACGGACCTGTACATGTGCTTTTCTTGAGCAGGGGGACCTTGCGGACGCTGCAGGATTTTTTTCCTTCACTGCATAGTGTGCTACCAATTGTTTTCTTGGTGACTATAGTCTCAGCTGCCATGAGATCATATGCAGTTCGGAGCCGATTCCTCACCATTCTCATCATCATTAAAACTCCCTGAGGTGAGATCTTGCATGGAGCCCCAGACTGAGGGAGATTGACAGTTATTTTGTGTTTCTTCCATTTACTAATAATCGCACCAACCATTGTCACCTTCTAGCCAAGCTGCTTGGCGATGTTTTTTTTAGCCCATTCCAGCCTTTTGTAGGTCTACAATCTTGTCCCTGACATCCTTGGACAGCTCTTTGATTGCTTCTATGGACAGGTGTCTTTTATACAGGTAAAAAGAGTGCTCCTAATCTCAGCTCGTTACCTACAGTATATTAAAAGACACCTGGGAGCCAGGAATCTTGCTGATTGATATGGGATCAAATACTTATTTCACTCATTAAAAGGCATATCAATTCAAAACTTTTTGAAACGCATTCTTCTGGATTATTTTGTTGTTATTCTATTTCTCACTGTTAAAATAAATGTACCATTAAAATTATATACTGATCATGTCTTTGCCAGTGCGCAAAAGTACAAAATCCAGAATTGGGGAGAGGGCGTGGCTGGACACGCCCCCGGGAGAAGACGTGCCTAGCAGAGCTCCGTATCGGACTCACCTGTAAAGAGAGGTTTGGGCTGGATTTTTCTGCTGTTTTTCCCTGCTGTGGCCCAGCCGTGGCTGGCCATAGGGTGTTCCTGTCCGGAGCCTGTTATGTTCCCCCCTCCGGACCAGAGACTTGCGTCCCGAACGCTACTGTTGTCTGAGATAGTTTGTCGGCGGTCATCTTGAAGCCTGGTTTCTGGCGGATCCCTTGCTGACACTCCCCCTCCTCCTTAATAACTTTATTCCGTGTGGGGACCCTTGAGACTGGTTGCGGAGATGGTGGGCCCTCATCTCCCAGCTGACATTGATGGCTGTGAGGCGGAGCGGCAGCTTAATGTTCATGCTGTGCTGCCGGGCCTGGATGAATGCCTGGTGATGCTGTCTGGGGACAAAGAAAGCCTACTTACCAGAAGTACATGGCGTAGAATGATGGCCGTGCTGTGGGCCTGTGGGACGCCGTGGATGGCGAGTGCGACTGAGCCTAACATGTCCCAGCTTCCTGCTTCCGTGGATGACGGACTGCTCTTAGTGAGGTGTGATGATTAAGGATGAGCTGTTCGGTTCAATGTGTTCGGAGTTCGATTCGAACATCGCCAGTTCGTATGTTGGTGAACTTCAAACATTTCTGCGTGTTTGCAGCATGTTCGCCCACAATGCACCACAATGGACCACAATGCACTTTTCCACTGCCCTGAAGCTTGTAATTGGCTACAGCCTGCACCTGACCACAGTTTAGGTGCAAGACAGGTGCAAGACTATGCCAATCACGGCTCAGAGTCCTGATTGGGCAAATTTTGCCCAATCATGGGCTCACAGAGCTAAGTCCCGCAGCACACTATATAAGGCGTCCCTTGCAGCCCCAGCACGTGTTTTTTGAGAAGAGATTGTTAGTGTGTGTTCTCACTGCCAGTCTGCCAGCAGCTATTGGGGGGGGGTCTCATTTCTACAAAATATCTGGGAATTGTTCTAATCTTTGTGTTCTCACTGCCACCAACTATTTTGGGGTTCCGTCATTTATACAAAATATTTGGTAATTTTTGTAATATTTGTGTTCTCACTGCCACCAGCAATTGTGGGGGTCTCATTTCTACAAAATATCTGGGAATTGTTCTAATCTTTGTGTTCTCACTGCCAGCAGCAATTGTGGGGGTCTCACTTCTAGACGATATCTGGGAATTGTTGTAATCTGTGTGTTCTCCCTGCCACAAACTATTTTGGGGGTCTCATTTCTACAAAATATCTGGGAATTGTTCTAATCTTTGTGTACTCACTGCCAGCAGCAATTGTGGGGGTCTCACTTCTAGAAGATATCTGGGAATTGTGGTAATCTGTGTGTTCTCACTGCCACAAACTATTTTGGGGGTCTCATTTCTACAAAATATCTGGGAATTGTTCTAATCTTTGTGTACTCACTGCCAGCAGCAATTGTGGGGGTCTCACTTCTAGAAGATATCTGGGAATTGTGGTAATCTGTGTGTTCTCACTGCCAACAACTATTTTGGGGGTCAGTCATTTCTACAAAATATCTGGGAATTGTAATCTTTGTGTTCTCACTGCCAGCAACTATTGTGGGGGTCTCATTTCTACAAAATATCTGGGAATTGTTCTAATCTTTGTGTTCTCACTGCCACCAGCAATTTTGGGGTCAGTCATTTATACAAAATATCCGGGAATTGTTCTAATCTTTGTGTTCTCACTGCCACCAGCAATTGTGGGGGTCTCATTTCTACAAAATATCTGGGAATTGTTCTACTCTGTGTGTTCTCACTGCCACACATCAGGGGGTCTCACTGAGTTATAGGAGGTTTCTGGGAATTGTAATCTGTGTCTTGTCACTGTTGCCAGCTATCAGGGGGTCCTATCAGGGGGTCTCACTGACTTGTAGGTGGTTTCTGGGAATTGTAATTTGTGTCTTGTCTCTGCCACCCATCAGGGGGTCTCACTGATTTATAGGAGATTTCTGGGAATTGTAATCTGTGTCTTGTCACTGGCTGCCAGCTATCAGGGTGTCTCACTGAGTTATACCAGAGTTCTGGAAATCTTTATACCAGAGTTGAATCAGAGTTCTGCAGTATATCTCCAATTTTTATAACAGAGTTGAATCAGAGTTCTGTATATCTTTAATCTATATATCACTCACCATGTCAGAAAGACCAAAAAGGACAGGCAGATGCTCCCAGACACAGATAAGAGGGCAAGCAGCCTCTGTGTCAGGAGGCTGTGCCTCTGGTTGTCGTGGACATGGTGCATCCTCTGCAGGGGTAGGCTTGTCCTTTCTAACTGGTGCTGGCCGTATTAAGCAGCAGCAACATACAGAGGATTTGGTGGATTGGCTAACCAGGCCATCCTCATCCTCCCAGTCCTCTTCCAGCTAGGCTTGTAGTGCTTTACAGTCCACCTCAGCTGCCAAAGCATCTAATGCAGCCTCAATATCCACAGCTACTCCTGCCGTAGCCTCACTATCACACAGGGAGGAGTCAGCTGAATTGTTTGACTACAATGACAGTGACATGCTGCTTGAGGATGCGCAGCAACTACAGTGCTCTGATTCAATCTCTGAGGTTGAGCAAGGGAGTATAATGAACCTAGAGGAAGGGGGTGCCAGTGACACACAAATAACTGGCACTCATGTTGCCCCAGCAGCTGCAGCATACTGCCAAGTTTGCTCCAGTGACGAGGAGATAGGGGTGATGACAATGATGATGAGGTCACTGTCACGACCACTACGTGCGCTGCTGCGAAAGACCCCGGGTTAAGCCACCCGCTGTCTAGCCTAGCCCAGATAATGACTGCGTGGACAACAAGCCCCCGTGCGCTTGCTTACCTATCTGTCCCCACACACTTTCTCTTGCAACAGGTACGTAGAGCACGATACAATGGTCCCAGGATTGCAATGCAGTACAAGTCTTGTAATGACTAGGCCTCCCACAATCCCTGAGCTCACTTTCCATTTCTATTAGTTACGCTGCCACCAGTCCTCATGGACACTGCGAGAGACGCAGGGCTAAGCAACCGCGCTGTGACTAGACCCGGACAGTGACTGCATAGACAACAATCCCTGCAGTCCCCAGCAACTGCAACTCACAATTTTGTATCTACCCGAGCTTAAAACAACTATCAATACTCCAGTCTCTTAGTTAGCGTGGATCTCATCAGCCAGAAGCAGAAACTTAATTAAGTTATATTTATTTATGATATAGAAAAAAGCTATATATCACAGTGCATTGGTTCCAAAATTATAGATAGAATAAATCAATTAATTACACACTAAACAGCAAATAAAAGAAAAGGATTAAGCACAGAGCATTACTTACAAACAATAAGCTAGCATCAGCGACTCCGGGGTTGGAGATGGAGACATGCATAGATCCGCTGGAGATGGAAGCATGGACAGCATGGACCGATCATCAATTTTGATTGAACCCCTGTGATCAGCGAAAGCCCATGACATGCCCCAGAATATATATAGGGCTGCCTTTTTCTAAGTCCAGCCTCCTAGCTGGCAGAGCCTTTGCCTGCAATCCCCAGAATTCTCCTCTCCTGAGCACGCTCAGTATGCTTTGTCATTAATCTTCATTCCCTGCTCTATCAATCATCTCCCAAAGACCACCTTCTGTGATCAGAGAATGTGATTGTTTCTTTGATATGCGGTTGGGGTGCCACTCTGGCTGAGTCTTCTCCCTGCCATGAGCAATTGCTCTTTCTGCCTGCTGGGTAGACCCCAAAAAGGTGTTATCTTTAATTCCCACCTGCGATGACTTCAGAGAAAATTGTCACAAACCTTTTTAATTGCTTCCAGCAGGCTAGAAACGCAGCCATTGATTTCTTAGGCCAACTGCACCAAATGGCCTGGTATCTATAGATAGCCATATATATAAATATGCCTATATAATACATATTGCGGTAGATATACCGATAGCTAGACCGAGAGAGATGGGTATGTCTACCTGTGACAGTCACTGACTCCACCTGGGTGCCTGATCGAACAGAGGAGTCAAGTGTGGAGGAAGAGGCACGACAAACACAAGGCACAATGTCCTCTATGACCAACCGTAGCACTAGCCAGTCCAAGGCATCAGATGTCAGAGCTGCTCAGGTGCAGAGCGCTGTTGTCTCAAAGCACACATCCAGGAACTCTGCTGTCTGGGAGTTCTTTAAGAAATGTGCAGCAGACCGCACCATTACTATTTGTAATCTATGTCAGATGAGGCTCAAGCGTGTGAAAGACACCAGACGCTTGGGTACCACGTGCTTGAGTCGACATATGACCACCTGCCACGCATCACGTTGGCGGAAAACTTTGCGTAGGTCATCCTCACCTGTCTCTATCCCCACTATATGTCCTGCCATGTCATTGACTCCAATCTCCACTGACAGGGATGATGCTACAGTAATGGATGTACCAGGTCCTTCCTCACAATGTGATATCATCCCATCAGCTGAAGATTTACGCAGTCAGATTACATTGCCCCAGCTGCTGCAGCGTAAGAAAAAATATAGTCCCAACCAGTGGCGTCACTAGGGTCGGTGTCACCCGGTGCGGTAATTTATGGTGTCACCCCGCCCCCCCCGAGTTTTTCAGATTTTTTTTTTTAACTACTCTTACTCCTAAATCAGTACTCCCATATAACACTGAATGCTCATACACACAGCGCACATTACTGTGAGGTTTATTGCTGTGGAGCTCTCTCATATGCTCACACAACTTTTTGCCAACTGCCAGCAAGTACGTTGCCCGTTCGAAGGCAGTGAAAGCACACATGGATATATATTGCCCCCAGCAGCTCTGGATATATATTGCCCCCAGCAGCTCACCCATGGATATATATTGCCCCAGCTCACATATGGATATATTGCGCCTCAGCTCACATATGGATATATTGCCCCAGACCAGCTCACACATGGATATATTGCCCCAGACCAGCTCACACATGGATATATTGCCCCAGACCAGCTCACACATGGATATATTGCCCCAGACCAGCTCACACATGGATATTGCCCCAGCTCTCATGGATATTGCCCCCGGCACACATGGATATGCCCCAGCTCCTCTCATGGATATTGCCCCAGCTGCTCTCATGTATATACTGCCCCAGCTGCTCTCATTGATAATGCTCCAGCTGCTCTCATGGATTTTGCCCCAGCTCATGGATATACTGCCCCAGCAGCTCATGGATATACTGCCCCAGCAGCTCATGGATATGCCCCAGCAGCTCATGGATATGCCCCAGCACCTCATGGATATGCCCCAGCTCATTGATATGCCCCAGCACCTCATGGATTTGCCCCAGCACCTCATGGATTTGCCCCAGCAGCTTATGGATTTGCCCCAGCTCCTCATGGATATGCCCCAGGCCCCCATGGATTTGCCCCAGCTCCTCATGGATTTGCCCCAGCAGCTCATGGATTTGCCCCAGCTCCTCATGGATTTGCCCCAGCAGCTCATGGATTTGCCCCAGCTCCTCATGGATATGCCCCAGCTCCTCTCATGGATATGCCCCAGCTCCTCATGGATATGCCCCAGCTCTCTCATGGATATGCCCCAGCTCCTCATGGATATGCCCCAGCTCCTCTCATGGATATGCCCCAGCTCCTCTCATGGATATGCCCCAGCTCCTCTCATGGATATGCCCCAGCTCCTCTCATGGATATGCCCCAGCTCCTCTCATGGATATGCCCCAGCAGCTCATGGATATGCCCCAGCTCACTCATGGATATGCCCCAGCTCACTCATGGATATGCCCCAGCAGCTCATGGATTTGCCCCAGCAGCTCATGGATATGCCCCAGCTCACTCATGGATATGCCCCAGCAGCTCATGGATTTGCCCCAGGCCCCCATGGATTTGCCCCAGCAGCTCATGGATTTGCCCCAGCAGTTTATGGATTTGCCCCAGCAGTTTATGGATTTGCCCCAGCAGTTTATGGATTTGCCCCAGCTCCTCATGGATATGCCCCAGCAGTTTATGGATTTGCCCCAGCAGTTTATGGATTTGCCCCAGCTCCTCATGGATATGCCCCAGCAGTTTATGGATTTGCCCCAGGCCCCCATGGATTTGCCCCAGCAGCTCATGGATTTGCCCCAGCTCACCTCCTGGTCCTGGTCCCAGCACATGGATAGCGGCCCAGGCAGCACCTCTCCGCCGCGTTTTTCGCTCCTTCTGAGCGTCCGGCGGCGCGCAGCTTGGGCGCTCGTCTGGGGGAGCCACGTGACCAGCCGCGATTGGCTGGTGACGTATTTCCTCCAGGCGAGCGCCGAAGCTGCATGCTTAGGACGCTCGCACGGAGCGAATCCGCGGCGGTGGCGGGCGGTGGGTGAGACACCCGCCCTTAGGGTGACGGTGTCACCCTAAAGGCGGGTGTCACCTGGTGCGGGCCGCACCCCCCGCCCCCACGTTACGACGCCACTGGTCCCAACCATCCCCAAGCACAGTGTCTAAATGCCAGCTTAGCAAAATTACTCACATTGCAGCTGCTGCCTTTCCAGCTGGTGGACTCTGCTTCCTTCCGTTAATTTGCTGAATGTGCTGTACCACAGTGGCAAGTTCCAAATAGACATGTGCATTCGTTTTAGTACTAAAGCAATTTAGTCCGAATTTTGGGATAATTTAGTTTTAGTATGACTCAAGAGAAACGAAACTGCTCAGTACAAAAAACGAAAGAAACTAAAATAAAATGCACTACATTTTAGTTTCAGTCCTCTTTGTGATATTATATTGATGAGTGAAGGAGACCAGCAATGAAGAGCGCAACATCGCAACATCCGAAGTTCTGCACCCTCCACATGCCAATGCAGGAAGATGTTCTATACAGAGAGGGACATTAATTCAGGAGGATGTTCTATATATTATACAGAGAGGGGTATTAATTAATGCAGGTGGATGTTGTATACATTATACAGAGAGGGGTATTAATTAATGCAGGAGGATGTTCTAAACATTATACAGAGAGGAGCCTTTTTTTTTTTAGCCCTTTAAATCCAGTGGCTGTGAGCGCGGAGATCGGCTGCTTGTTACATTATCTCTCAGTACAATGTATCAGGCTCAGCTGTTACAGTAACTGACTGCTGCTCATCACAGCGCTCAGAGTTTCAGTAAAACAAGAAAATAATATTGTTCTAACGTCTTATATATAAAAATATTATTTACTAGTTTTACTGAAACTCTGAGCGCTGTGATGAGCAGCAGTCAGTTACTGTAACAGCTTTGCCTGACACGGGGCAGTATTGCAATGTTGGTGCTAACTTAACCAGAGCTGTTGTAACTGAAAACCTCCATAGGCTATAATAGCTCTGGGAAGTTTACAACAGCTCTGGTTATGTTAGCACCAACTATATAATATGGCCCACATTGTGCTGAGAGTGAGAGATACTGTAACAAGCAGCGATCTTAGCCCTCTGAGGAGCCACTACAATAGTAATTGTATCCACTGGTTTTCGGATGAATGAAATTAGTTTTCATACTAAAGAACTGAAAACGAATTTCTTTAGCAACTAAATAAATTGCATTTTAGTACTAATGCATTAGTTCAAAACGAAATTTTGTGCTGTGCACATGTCTAGTTCCAAAACGCCATTACTTTTCACGGAAGGCCATTCCAGCACTATACCAGCACGTGGAAGACAATGTTATGGAGTCATTGGGAAAGGCAGTCAGCAGCAAGGTGCATGTGACTTTAGACATGTGGTCCAGCAAGCATGGACAGGGTCATTACATTTCCTTCACGGCACACTGGGTAACTCTGATTGCAGCTGGGAGGGATCCAAGACGGGCCTCTGTGCTGGAGCTTGTTCATCCACCACGCCTCCAGAAAGCTGCTTGTATGAGGTCTGTCTGCTCCCCCACCTCTCCCTCTTCCTCCTCCTTCTCTGTCTCTGGCGAAGTGGCAGTAAAACCGATGCGTGATAGGGGCTACGCAATGGCTCAAGCAAAAAGATGCCATACTGTGCTTGAGCTGGTTTGTTTGGGGGACAGGAGCCACACCGGGCCAGAAATTCTGTCAGCTCTGCAGGGGCAGGGGCAGAGATGGTTAACACCACGCCAGCTTGAGCTGGGAATGGTCGTCTGTGATAATGGCAGCAACCTTCTCTCCGCCCTACGCCTGGGTAAGTTGACGCATGTACCATGCCTAGCACACGTCCTAAATCTGGTGGTACAGCGTTTCCAAACCAGGTACCCAGGGCTGGCAGAGCTTCTCAGCCCGGCCAGAAAAGTCTGCAGCCACTTCAGACGGTCATTCCCAGCAAGTGTTCGCCTGGCAGAAATTCAAAGAGAATTCCAACTTCCCACAAACCGTCTGATCTGTGACATGCCCACTAGGCGGAACTCGACATTAGCAATGCTGCAGCATCTGCACCAGCAGCAGAGGGCCATCAACGAGTACCTGTGTGAGTATGGCACAAGGACAGGTTCAGGTCAACTTGTTTTTTCCCCCCCTCAGTGGCTGATGATCAAGGAGGCATGCACTGTACTGTCACCATTTGAGGAGGCAACGAGGATGGTGAGCAGGGACAGTGCATGCATCAGTGACACAATTCCTTTAGTGTTCCTGCTGGAGCACACTCTGCGGGGAATTATAGATGTGGCTCTAGAGGCAGAGCAGTGGGAGGAAGAGGAGGCCTTTCCTAGCTCTCAAGGCCCCAGTCTTTCCGCAGACAGCATTCCAGTGGGTCCTCCTCAGATCAGACAGGAGGAGGATGAGGAGGAGGAGAAATATTTAAGTAGTGGGGGCACTGAAGGTTATAAAAAAACTCAGAGTAAAGAAGATAGGCAAATCTATAAGATTAGGCAGAAAGAGGCAAAGCAATTTATAAGAGCTTCCAAATCACACGCAGAAGAGAAAATAGCTCAGTCAGTAAAAAAGGGGTACAAAACATTTTTTAGATACATAAACGAGAAAAGAAAAGTAAAACAAGGATTAGTTAGATTAAAAACAAAGGAAGGAAGGTATGTAGAAGAGGATAAAAGTCTCTCTGACTGCCTCAATGAATATTTTTGTTCAGTCTTTGCAGAACAAAAGGAAGGAAAGGGACCTCAGTTAGGAGGAAACACTAACGAGACATTTACATATCAGTTTACAGAGGAGGAGGTTCTACAGCAGCTGTCTAAAGTAAAGACAAATAAGTCAATGGGGCCTGATGGGATCCACCCTAAATTATTAAAAGAGCTCAGTGATGTAATAGCAAAACCGTTAACAGATTTATTTAACCAATCCTTGCTAACGGGAGTCATCCCAGAAGACTGGAAATTAGCAAATGTTGTGCCCATTTACAAGAAGGGTAGTAGGGAGGAATCGGGGAACTATAGGCCAGTTAGTCTTACGTCAGTAGTGGGGAAATTAATGGAAACCATGTTAAAGGAAAGGATTGTTGAACATCTAAAAACACATAGATTACAGGATCAGAAACAACATGGGTTTACCTCAGGGAGATCATGCCAAACTAATTTTATTGATTTTTTTGATTGGGTAACAAAAATAATAGACACAGGTGGTGCAGTAGACATTGCTTATTTAGATTTCAGTAAGGCTTTGATACTGTTCCACATAGAAGGCTTATCAATAAATTGCAATCTTTGAGCTTGGATTCCAATATTGTTGAATGGATTAGGCAGTGGCTGAGTGACAAGCAACAGAGGGTTGTGGTAAGTGGAGTTTATTCGGCGCAAGGTCTTTTATCAGTGGGGTACCTCAGGGGTCAGTACTTGGACCCATTCTCTTTAATATTTTTATTAGTGATATTGCAGAAGGTATTAATTGAAAAGTATGTCTTTTTGCTGATGACACAAAGATTTGCAACAGGGTTGACGTTCCTGGAGGGATCAGCCAAATGACAAATGATTTAGGTAAACTAAAAAAATGGTCGGAGCTGTGGCAATTGAGTTTTAATGTGGATAAGTGCAAGATAATGCACCTGGGATGTAAAAACCCAAGGGCTGAATATAGAATATTTGATACAGTCCTAACCTCAACATCTGAGGAAAGGGATTTAGTTGTTATTATTTCAGAGGATCTACAGGTAAGTAGTCAATGTAATAGAGCAGCAGGAAATGCTAGCAGAATGCTTGGTTGTGTAGGGAGAGGTATTAGCAGTAGGAAAAGGGAAGTGCTCAAGCCACTGTACAGAGCACTGGTGAGACCTCACTTGGAGTACTGTGTGCAGTACTGGAGACCATATCTCCAGAAGGATATAGACATCTTAGAGAGAGTTCAGAGAAGGGCTACTAAAATGGTGTACGGCTTGAAGGAGAAAAGTTACCAGGAAAGGCTTAATGATCTTAACATGTACAGCTTGGAAAAAAGACGAGACAGAGGAGATATGATAGAAACATTTAAATACGTAAAGGGAATCCACAGGGTAGAGGAAGGGAGTATATTTAAAAGGAAACAAAGTAGCAAAACAAGAGAACATAGTCTTAGATTAGAGGGGCAAAGGTTTAAAAGTAACATCAGGAAGCATTATTTTACTGAGAGGGTGGTGGATACATGGAACAGCCTTCCAGTTGAAGTGGTAGAGGCCAAAACAGTAATTGAATTTAAGCAAGCATGGGATAGGCATAAGGCTATCCTAAACAAAAGATAAATCCAGGTTAAGTATCCATGTAATTGGGCAGACTAGATGGGCCGAAAGGTTCTTATCTGCCAACATTTTTCTATTTTTCTAAGGTGGGGATTCCTCAAGGGAGGGTTTTGTGTGCCCAGAAACCCAAGGACTAGTACGTGGCTGGAGGAAGTGCACAATGGGGTCATCCTCCTTGACCAGGAAGACTCGGAAGCTAATGCCACCTCCAACCTACGCTGCATGGGCTCCCTTATCCTGCAAAGCCTGCTAAAGGACCCCAGGATTCGTGCTATCAAGGAGAGGGATCATTACTGGTTGGCAAGCCTTCTTGATCCACGATACAAGGGTAAAGTTGCAGAGCTCATCCTGCCCGCACAGAGGGAGCACAGGATGAAACAACTTGAGTACGCTCTAAAGCGACACTTCTGTAACACCTTTCCAGGCACTTGTAGGTTACCAAGTGATGACACAGGTGCTTCTGAGGCTGCGGATGATCAGAGGAAGAGCGGTCCAACCCTGCACTCTTCCACAATACCACAGAGGGGTTACGGTGTGACGGCACTGTTGCCGACACTAAAGGCCCAATTTTAAAGCACCTATTGTTACTTTCATCCAAAGTCTGCATAAGTTTCACCATAATTTAGCCAAAAAATCACTAAACTTGTTCTGCGTGTCCTAAAATGTCTCCTTTTTTAATACAGACTGCCGCGCCAAGCAGTTGTTTATGAATAGATTAAAGGAAAACCGTTTACCGTCATTTGAAACATTTTTTTGTTTTTAAATGTTTCTATACATCCTACAAATCCACCACTTCACGGGCAGGTTATGGGTACCACCTAGGTACGATATTTGAAGGAATTGTTCGTTTTTATTTTTAACCCTTATTTCATGGAAAACTCACTGTTTCTTTAAAAATGATTTTTTTTTTTACTTTTTTTCCTTGTTTCCTGTCCCCCAGGGCACTACCTGGACCCCCATACACCTTTTATGGCAAATATCTTGCATATATGCCCTCTTGCAGGGCAGTCTAAAAATGAAACTTTTGAGTCCCATTGACTTGCATTGAGTTCGGTTCGTGTTCGAACTCCACTTTTGAAATTGTTCGAGTTCGAATGCGAACCGAACAGGGGGGTGTTCAGCTCATCCCTAGTGATGATGACCCTGGCGACCCAGTTGAGGAGCAGTCCCTGGATCTCTTGCCTGAGGGGGAGCTCTGTGGTCCATTTGACGGTAGGCTTGTGCACCGATTTTTTTTTCGGTTCGATTCGGTTCGATTTTTCGGATGTTTAAAATTTTCGATTCGGCTCGTTTCGACCGATGTCTGTTTTGATTCGGTTCGGTTCGACTCGTTTTTCGGGTACATTTTTTTTTCGGAATATCGACCATTTTTCGTATTTTCGGGTCACTTTACTCGTTTTTGTATCGACTTTTCGTGATTTCGGAAATTTTCGTTTTTCGGAATTGTACATGTTTTCGGAATATCGACCATTCTTCGTATTTTCGTGTCACTTTGCTCGTTTTTCTATCGACTTTTCGTGATTTCGGAAATTTTCTTTTTTTTCGGAACGTCTGTTCTCGTTTCAAAGCTGTCTAACTCTATTCGTTCTGATGTAAACTACTATGGTTTACTTTTTAATACTTCATATTTTTTTTATAATAAATTTTTGCTTTGTTTTTCGGATCCGATAATTCATTCTGTCGATAGGATAATTCTGGCGATTCTATCGTGTGTTTTTTTAATTAACCCTTTCGCTGCTGAGGCATTTCCCGCCTCTGTGCTGAGGTCATTTTTACCGGTTTTGCTCATCATGTTTAAACGCGTTTTGAAGGCTTATTTTAGTATATGACCCAGACATATTATATATCGTTCTTTCCGTCAGACTCGGCAGATTCATAATATGTCATTATTATATGTATACGTCATGACCTGTATGTATATTATAACAAAAAATGCAATAAAATATGAATTTTCAATAATTTACAACATGTAAAGTGTTTTTTTTCACATTTTAACATGCGAGCAATTGCAGTTTTATTTTGTATGGGGTGCGCTTGTTAAAAAAATTAGAGATGGGGTCTCGTTACATTTTTTTTTGGGGAAAATTACACAATTTTTAACAAACGCACGCATACAAAAATCGTTAGTGCAGCATCATTGTTCACATTATAATTGAAATGGGAACAATATTGCTGCATTAACAAACCAAAAAAAAGAAATAAAATTGTTTATATGTTTTATAATTTTTTTTTAAATATTTTTTTTTTTTTTACAAACTTTTTTCACATTCGTGTTTGGTACTGCCCCAGCTCATGGATACTGCCCCAGTACATGGATATACTTCCCCAGCTCATGGATACGGCCCCAGCTCATGGATATACTGCCCCAGCACATGGAATGCCCCAGCAGCTCAAGGATATGCCCCAGCACCTCATGGATATGCCCCAGCACCTCATGGATTTGCCCCAGCACCTCATGCATATGCCCCAGCACCTCATGGATTTGCCCCAGCTCCTCATGGATATGCCCCAGCTCCTCATGGATATGCCCCAGCTCCTCATGGATATGCCCCAGCTCCTCATGGATATGCCTCAGAACATGGAATGCCCCAGCTCCTCGTGGACATGCACCAGCTCCTCGTGGATATGCCCCAGCTCCTCGTGGATATGCCCCAGCTCCTCATGGATATGCCCCAGCACATGGAATGCCCCAGCTCCTCATGGATATGCCCCAGCTCACACATGGATATGCCCCAGCTCCTCATGGATATGCCCCAGCACATGGAATGCCCCAGCACATGGAATGCCCCAGCTCCTCATGGATATGCCCCAGCTCCTCATGGATATTGCCCCAGCTCCTCATGGATATTGCCCCAGCACCTCATGGATATGCCCCAGCTCCTCATGGATATGCCCCAGCTCCTCGTGGACATGCCCCAGCTCCTCTTGGACATGCCCCAGCTCCTCGTGGATATGCCCCAGCTCCTCCTGGATATGCCCCAGCTCCTCATGGATATGCCCCAGCTCCACATGGATATGCCCCAGCACATGGAATGCCCCAGCTCCTCATGGATATGCCCCCCCAGCTCACACATGGATATGCCCCAGCTCCTCATGGATATGCCCCAGCACATGGAATGCCCCAGCTCCTCATGGATATGCCCCAGCTCCTCATGGATATTGCCCCAGCACCTCATGGATATGCCCCAGCTCCTCGTGGATATGCCCCAGCTCCTCGTGGACATGCCCCAGCTCCTCGTGGACATGCCCCAGCTCCTCGTGGATATGCCCCAGCTCATCGTGGATATGCCCCAGCTCCTCGTGGATATGCCCCAGCACCTCGTGGATATGCCCCAGCTCCTCATGGATATGCCCCAGCACATGGAATGCCCCAGCACATGGAATGCCCCAGCTCCTCATGGATATGCCCCAGCTCACACATGGATATGCCCCAGCTCCTCATGGATATGCCCCAGCACATGGAATGCCCCAGCGCCTCATGGATATGCCCCAGCTCCTCATGGATATTGCCCCAGCACCTCATGGATATGCCCCAGCTCCTCATGGATATGCCCCAGCTCCTCGTGGACATGCCCCAGCTCCTCGTGGACATGCCCCAGCTCCTCGTGGACATGCCCCAGCTCCTCGTTGATATGCCCCAGCTCCTCGTGATATGCCCCAGCTCCTCGTGGATATGCCCCAGCTCCTCATGGAATGCCCCAGCACATGGATATGCCCCAGCTCCTCATGGATATGCCCCAGCTCACACATGGATATTGCCCCAGCTCCTCATGGATATGCCCCAGCACATGGAATGCCCCAGCACACATGGAATGCCCCAGCTCCTCATGGATATGCCCCAGCTCACACATGGATATGCCCCAGCTCCTCATGGATATGCCCCAGCACATGGAATGCCCCAGCACATGGAATGCCCCAGCTCCTCATGGATAATTGGATATGCCCCAGCTCACACATGGATATGCCCCAGCTCACACATGGATTTGCCCCAGCTCCTCATGGATATGCCCCAACACATGAAATGCCCCAGCACATGGAATGCCCCAGCACATGGAATGCCCCAGCTCCTCATGGATATGCCCCAGCTCACACATGGATACCCAGCTCACACATGGATATGCCCCAGCTCCTCATGGATTTGCCCCAGCACATGGAATGCCCCAGCACCTCATGATAATGGCCCCAGCTCACCTCCGCCACCTTTTTTGCTCCCTCAGAGCGTCCGGCGGCGCGCAGCGATTGGCTGGTGACGTGTTTCCTCCAGGCGAGCGCCGAAGCTCACACATGGATATGCCCCAACTCCTCATGGATATGACCCAGCACATGGAATGCCCCAGCTCCTCATGGATATGCCCCAGCTCCTCATGGATATTGCCCCAGCACCTCATGGATATGCCCCAGCTCCTCGTGGATATGCCCCAGCTTCTCGTGGACATGCCCCAGCTCCTCGTGGACATGCCCCAGCTCCTCGTGGATATGCCCCAGCTCATCGTGGATATGCCCCAGCTCCTCGTGGATATGCCCCAGCACCTCGTGGATATGCCCCAGCTCCTCATGGATATGCCCCAGCACATGGAATGCCCCAGCACATGGAATGCCCCAGCTCCTCATGGATATGCCCCAGCTCACACATGGATATGCCCCAGCTCCTCATGGATATGCCCCAGCACATGGAATGCCCCAGCGCCTCATGGATATGCCCCAGCTCCTCATGGATATTGCCCCAGCACCTCATGGATATGCCCCAGCTCCTCGTGGATATGCCCCAGCTCCTCGTGGATATGCCCCAGCACCTCGTGGATATGCCCCAGCTCCTCATGGATATGCCCCAGCACATGGAATGCCCCAGCACATGGAATGCCCCAGCTCCTCATGGATATGCCCCAGCTCACACATGGATATGCCCCAGCTCCTCATGGATATGCCCCAGCACATGGAATGCCCCAGCGCCTCATGGATATGCCCCAGCTCCTCATGGATATTGCCCCAGCACCTCATGGATATGCCCCAGCTCCTCGTGGATATGCCCCAGCTCCTCGTGGACATGCCCCAGCTCCTCGTGGACATGCCCCAGCTCCTCGTGGACATGCCCCAGCTCCTCGTTGATATGCCCCAGCTCCTTGTGGATATGCCCCAGCTCCTCGTGGATATGCCCCAGCTCCTCATGGAATGCCCCAGCACATGGAATGCCCCAGCTCCTCATGGATATGCCCCAGCTCACACATGGATATGCCCCAGCTCCTCATGGATATGCCCCAGCACATGGAATGCCCCAGCACATGGAATGCCCCAGCTCCTCATGGATAATTGGATATGCCCCAGCTCACACATGGATATGCCCCAGCTCACACATGGATTTGCCCCAGCTCCTCATGGATATGCCCCAACACATGAAATGCCCCAGCACATGGAATGCCCCAGCACATGGAATGCCCCAGCTCCTCATGGATATGCCCCAGCTCCTCATGGATATTGCCCCAGCTCCTCATGGATATTGCCCCAGCACCTCATGGATATGCCCCAGCTCCTCGTGGATATGCCCCAGCTCCTCGTGGACATGCCCCAGCTCCTCTTGGACATGCCCCAGCTCCTCGTGGATATGCCCCAACTCCTCCTGGATATGCCCCAGCTCCTCATGGATATGCCCCAGCTCCACATGGATATGCCCCAGCACATGGAATGCCCCAGCTCCTCATGGATATGCCCCCCAGCTCACACATGGATATGCCCCAGCTCCTCATGGATATGCCCCAGCACATGGAATGCCCCAGCTCCTCATGGATATGCCCCAGCTCCTCATGGATATTGCCCCAGCACCTCATGGATATGCCCCAGCTCCTCGTGGATATGCCCCAGCTCCTCGTGGACATGCCCCAGCTCCTCGTGGACATGCCCCAGCTCCTCGTGGATATGCCCCAGCTCATCGTGGATATGCCCCAGCTCCTCGTGGATATGCCCCAGCACCTCGTGGATATGCCCCAGCTCCTCATGGATATGCCCCAGCACATGGAATGCCCCAGCACATGGAATGCCCCAGCTCCTCATGGATATGCCCCAGCTCACACATGGATATGCCCCAGCTCCTCATGGATATGCCCCAGCACATGGAATGCCCCAGCGCCTCATGGATATGCCCCAGCTCCTCATGGATATTGCCCCAGCACCTCATGGATATGCCCCAGCTCTCGTGGATATGCCCCAGCTCCTCGTGGACATGCCCCAGCTCCTCGTGGACATGCCCCAGCTCCTCGTGGACATGCCCCAGCTCCTCGTGATATGCCCCAGCTCCTTGTGGATATGCCCCAGCTCCTCGTGGATATGCCCCAGCTCCTCATGGAATGCCCCAGCACATGGAATGCCCCAGCTCCTCATGGATATGCCCCAGCTCACACATGGATATGCCCCAGCTCCTCATGGATATGCCCCAGCACATGGAATGCCCCAGCACATGGAATGCCCCAGCTCCTCATGGATAATTCGATATGCCCCAGCTCACACATGGATATGCCCCAGCTCACACATGGATTTGCCCCAGCTCCTCATGGATATGCCCCAACACATGAAATGCCCCAGCACATGGAATGCCCCAGCACATGGAATGCCCCAGCTCCTCATGGATATGCCCCAGCTCACACATGGATACCCAGCTCACACATGGATATGCCCCAGCTCCTCATGGATTTGCCCCAGCACATGGAATGCCCCAGCACCTCATGATAATGGCCCCAGCTCACCTCCGCCACCTTTTTTGCTCCCTCAGAGCGTCCGGCGGCGCGCAGCTTGGGCGCTCGCCAGGGGGAGCCACGTGACCAGCCGCGATTAGCTGGTGACGTGTTTCCTCCAGGCGAGCGCCGAAGCTGCATGCTTCGGACGCTCGCAGGGAGCGAAAAACGTGGCGGAGGATGAGACACCCACCCTTAGGGTGACGGTGTCACCCTAAAGGCGGGTGTCACCTGGTGCAGGCCGCACCCCCCGCCCCCACGCAGCGACGCCACTGGTATATACATTTAACGGCCGCACACCCACGGACTTACTCTATCCAAACAAAGTTCAGAATGATGTGAAACATTGGGACTTTTTGGATACATTTCGATTTTCGACTATCCAAAAGTTAAAAAAATTAAAATGGTTGAAATCTAATGCAAAAGTCCCGATGTTTCACATCGGAATGTCAGATATTAATAGGCTTGTGCACAGATTTTTTTTCGGTTCGATTCGGTTCGATTTGTTCTGATGTTTAAAATTTTCGATTCGGCTCGTTTCAACCGATTTCTGTTTCGATTCGGCTCGTTTTTCGTGTACATTTTTTTTTGGAATATCGACCATTTTTCGTATTTTCGGGTCACTTTGCTCGTTTTTTGTATCGACTTTTCGTGATTTCGGAAATTTTCATTTTCTTTCGGAACGTCTGTTTTCCTCGTTTCAAAGTGTCTAACTCTATTCGTTTTGACGTAAACTACTATGGTTTACTTTTTTATACTTTATATATTTTTTTATAATAAATTTTTGGTTTGTTTTTCGGATCTGATAATTCATTCTGTCGATACGATAATTCTGGCAATTCTATCGTGTTTTTTTTTTATTAAATAAAGATCCTTTTTTTCTTATGAATATACATTTCACAACTTTATTTATTTAATCACATTAAAAAAATGGTATGAAAGCCAAGGAACAAAAAAAAAAGAACAAAACGATTTAAAAAAATGCTAAACTGACCAGAATGGTTTGACTTTAAAAATAAAAACCAGAACAAAAAGGTTTTAAAACGGAAAAATAATTGATCAAAATGATCTGAAACGGAAATTTTTTTTTTTTTTTTTTTAAAACAGACAAAAAAAAAATTAACCCTTTCGCTGCTGAGGCATTTCACGGCTTCCCTTCACGCCTGTGTGTGGCACTGCGGTCTGCTGCTGAGCTAATTTTTAACAGTTTCGCTCCTGTTGTTTAAACGCGTTTTGAAGCCTTCTTTTATAATATGACCCAGACATGTTATATATCGTTCTTTCCGGCAGACTCGGCAGATGATTCATAATATATCATTATCATATGTATGCGTCCTGTCCTGTCTATATATTATAACAAAAAATGCAATAAAATTAGAATTTTCAATGTTTGTTTTACAAGGTGTAAAGTGTTTTTTTCACATTTTATCATGCGAGTGTTTGCGGTTATATTTTATGAGTTGCGTTTGTTAAAAAAAATTGAAAAGGGGACTTGTTATATTTTTTGGGGTGAAAATTACACTATTTTTAACAAACGCACCCCATACAAAAATCCTTAGTGCAGCATCATTGTTCACATTATAATTGAAATGGGAACAATATTGCTGCATTAACAAAACAAAACAAAAAACCTGTTTATTTTTTTTTATATTTAAATTTTTTATAATTTTTAACATTGTCATGTTTGGTATTGTTGGAAAGGCCATGCTCTGGTCGATCCAAAGATACCAAACATTAACCAACCGATAGCTGCCGCGGATCGGGAGATAGGGGGTTCCAATGAACCCCCTATCTCCACCATTGGTCGCAGTTAGGGGTTAACTCCAGAACTGACGTCATTGTGACGAGGTCTTGGGACTGTCGGCAGCTGCCGTTCCCCCACGCTGTTGTCTTCCTGCAAAGACGTGACCATGTTGGCGGGCAGCGTCTTAGTGGCAGCGGTGGGAGAGAGAGAGCTCATAGCTGGGAGGAGGTGTTGCGTGAAGCTGCAAACAGGGACAAATAAACTAGACCTGAGCCACACTAAGGATCTTTGGGTTGTGTTGGAGAAGACTTCACGCAGTGCTGCCATCAATATTTTTTGATAAATTCTTGGTTATACAATGAATGTGACTGTGGACAAAAATTGTTGTGACATCGCCTAAGCTTAACAAAACCAGGCCACGTCGGTAATCAAATCTCAAGGCAGTACAACAAGGTTGTGTTAGTGTGTGACATTTTTTGGCCAGGCAGGAAGTGTAGAATGTGCACAGTCACATTCATGGCCACAAATATGTTGACAAATTTATGACAAAGGGTCCATAGAAATGTCAATAAATTTATGTACATATAATTTTAACAGTGTGGAAACGAAGCAATACATATTAACTTATTAAGTAAGGAAAAGCAACGCACACAAACAGGAAAATATAGAAAAAATAGAAAATTTATTTACAACATGGGGCAGGGAAGGGAACATGCCAAGGATGGCAAACTGCCCAACAGGGGCACAAACAACACAAACAAACATACAATGGCGGCCATCTTCCAGTCTAAGCCAGGCGAACATCTTGTTCAGAATATTGGTTCACTTGAGAATTACTGGCATTTGAGGAGATGTTGGTGCTGGTCCGCATCTTTGATTACAAAGATTATGACTGCCATAAGGGCCCTTACGGCAGGAAGAATAATTCTAGAAAGGATCGTATCGTTGACAAGCTACGCACCACCATCCTGGAGCTGTTTGGGAAAGACCGGACGAAGGACCAGATCCGAAAACGCTGGTCCGACCTCAAAGCACGCGAGCAGGAGCAGCTGAGGCACATCCGTGATATAACAATAAAGTTTGCCTTTCCTGAAGAAACTCGTGTTCAGACAATCCTTGCTCGTGTCCGGTCCGGCCTCGTCTTGAGTGAACCTGCAGATTTCGGGAGGAGGCTGCCACTGGTCTGTCTCACTGCCGCTCCAGGATGTCCGCGGCATTGACTATGTGCTCCCGCAATTCTTGCAGAAGATCCTGGATGGCATCAATTGTTGAAACAGCCAGCCTTAGCTCGCCGATTGCCTCCCGATTGATTATCCGGACACTGGACGTGTCCGGTCTGGCTTCTCCTTCTATATATCCAATAAATGAAAGAAGGAAAATACAGTAAGTAAAGCAGGTTTCTATTTTTGACTGAAAGTCTTGAAAAAATATAACAGTAGTATATACCAGTGCTGGCGGCCTCCTGAGGCTCCGACTCCTCCTCCACCACCACCGTCAGCATATCCGGTGCTATATCTAAGAAATTAAAGAAATAAAAAATACAGTAAACAACAAAACTGATTTATTTTTGAACAAAAGTCGATGCAAAATACAACAGTAAAAAAAAAAAAAAACGGACTGGCGGCCTCCTGCTGCTCCGGCTCCCTCTCTCCATCATGGCCCTCCTCCTGCTCCTCCTCTTCCTCCTCCTGCTCCTCTTGTGCTATACATAAAAAATTTAAATTAAAATACAGTAAACAAAAAATTTTTCTGTTTTTGACCAAAAGTCGTTGCAAAATAAAACAGTATATACCAGCGCTGGTGGTTGCCCGTGGCTCCTCCTCCTCCTCCACTGGGGCACTGGTGCCCACCGGGGCAGATGCTGCTGCCTTCTTCCTGTCTTCTGCCAAATCCAAAAAATAACACGTAAATAATGCAGACTGGAAAAAATGGTATATCTATACAATATATTGTCGAAAGTATTGCGACACCCCTCCACTACCCCACTACCAGCTTGACCCACCACTACTCCCATCTCATTGTTCTAAAGTCACAAAATATTTATTTATTTCCTCTGCACATAGACATATATTACCGTTCAATTATATATTTTTTTCAGAAGTAAACATTACGTTTATTCAATAAAACTATTATTTGTGTTGTGTGCATACAAAGCGCATTGTGCGACTGCTTTTAGTTATTTTATAGATGCCTCAGTTTCACTTTCAGTTTCTGCGAATAAAACTGAGGCCTGTTCAATACCTCAGCCGCTGCAAGTGCTAAGTTAGCAACTTGCCATTGAACGCCATTCAACCGCTCAGCGCTCAGCAGTGCTAACCTAGCACTTGCAGCGACCCGAGGAGATGCTGAGTGTGACGTTTTAAAGATGGCCGCCGCCATGAAGCAAGTAACAATGCCGTACAGCAAGATGGCCGCCGCCTCGAAGCAAGTAATAATTCCGTACAGCAATGTTAATTTTGAGGTTTTTGTTCACCAAAGCACAAAACATTTATTTATTATTTCCCCCTGCACATAGACATATATTACAGTTCAATTTATATACTGTTTCAGAAGTAAACATAACGTTTATTCATTAAAAACTATCATTTGTGGTGTGTGCATACAAAACAGAATTGTGCTGACTGCTTCTCTTTGTTTTTCGGATCACTCGGACAAAATATAATAATCTGAATTTTTCATAAAAAATCGGCCATTTTGGATTCAAAATTCGCATCCAAAGGGTTCAACGACACTGCTGCAGCAAACTGAATTGCTGCGTTGCAGCAATTCAGCAGCTGCTGAGGTATTGAACAGGCCTCTGGATATTGCAGAAACAACAGCCATTTTGTTTTGAAATTTGCATCTAAAGCATTCAATAATGACACTGCTGCAGCAAACTGAATCGCTGCGCTGCAACAATTCAGCAGCTGCTGAGGATGTATTGAAGGCGGCTCTGTTTGGATGCACTTTCAGAAGAACTACATGTCCCATCCTACCACTTAGCAGAGACGCAGAGATTTTTGTTGATGCGCAGGTGGGAACCAATATTGGGCAAACCTGCGGGTCATCTTGTATGCATCACTCAATCACAACAACCTCCCCCCCAGCACACTACAGACTATACACACAGTGCCAAAAGAAATCCAGTATTGTAACTTCATCTACATACATCAAATGTCACAATTTTCACGAATACGTAAAATCACAAAAAGGAAGAGCTATGGCAAAAATGCATGTATGACGAGTCGTGAAAATGCAAAGCTATACACAATCACATTGCATGAAAAAAGGACTAGATAAATCAACGTATTTCTGTGCACATTAGCACATGCAAGCACATTATTATTATTATACAGGATTTATATAGCGCCAACAGTTTGCGCAGCGCTTTACAATATAACATGACACGTTTCGCTATGATGCGACGGATGCGCCTCAGCTGCTCCTCCTCGCGTACCTTCAGATCGGACCAGCGTTTCCGGAGCTGGTCCTTCGTCCGGTCCTTCCCGAACAACTCCAGGATGGTGGTGCGTAGCTTATCGAGGATACGATCCTTTCGAGCATTATTCTTCCTGCCGTAAGGGCCCTTACGGCAATCGTAATCCTTAAGATCAAAGATCCGGACCAGCTCGAGCATCTCCTCAAATGCCATGTTGCTGGCCCGCTTCTTTCTGGGTGGTGGTTCATTGCAAGACGATGAGGAGGTGTCAGAATGGCACTCGTCTCTTGCAGCCATGATGATAATATGCAATAATTAATGCAATAATAAAAACAATATTTTGTCCAAAAAGTTGTCAAAAAACTGGCTCAATAAAGTTATAATATCCGCGCACGCGCGCATGCGCGACCCGCGGACGAATCGGATCCGACCCGATTACGAATTATCGTATCGACCGAATTATTGGATCATTGGAAACAAAAAAAAAAAAGTGATACGCATTTACAAATACAAAATTTACAGAATTAGCGATATAACCGATAATAGTTAAATATACGATGTCCAGAATTACCGAAAAGGAACCGAAATCACGAATGGAACCGAAATCATGAATAGAGCGAGAATAAATTTCGATTTGACACATTTCAAGTCCATTCGAAAATTCCCAAAATATTTCGTTTCGGCTCGGAAAACTTTTCGGATCTGCCGTTTTCGGATCTAAAAATTTTCGGAAATTCGGCCGCATACGAAAACACGAATCGGGAAATTTCGTGAAAATTCCGAAACCCGAAACGCACATCCCTATTTGACAGTGACGTTCCGACGGCCTGCGGGGTCTGGGTGACTACGGGAGTTGCCGGCATGGCTTTGTTGTCTCCCAGGGGATGTTCATAGAGGCTTCTGGCCTACCGCATTGCTGTGATGTGCGCTGGAGCCCCACGGGAGCTGTTAAAGCCCCAGGAAGGCTGCTGCTGCTTACCTCACTGTCTTCTGGTTTAATATAACAAAATAGCAAAACAAGAGGACATAGTCTTAGATTAGAGGGGCAAAGGTTTAAAAGTAAAATCAGGAAGCATTATTTTACTGAGAGGGCGGTGGATACATGGAACAGTCTTCCAGTAGAAGTGGTAGAGGCCAAAACAGTAATTGAATTTAAGCAAGCATGGGATAGGCATAAGGCTATCCTAAACAAAAGATAAATCCAGGTTAAGTATCCATGTAATTGGGCAGACTAGATGGGCCGAAAGGTTCTTATCTGCCGACATTTTTCTATGTTTCTATGTTTCTATGTTTCTAATATGGGCTGAGGTGGACAGCCCCACGATGTTCTTGTCCCCAGTCTACTTCATGCGGAGGTGACCTATTCAGATTTTTGGCTTCGACACCCCTTTGCTGACTCTTTTTTTCTTCATATTTTGGATGACCCTTTTTACATAATCGTTGACTTTTGTTATTGATTTTTCTTTTTTATACTGGATGCAACTTATTTTTTGTTTATCCCCCTACCTCCGTAGCACCACCCCCACACTTCTGTTTCTTTTGGCTTCACCAGGATGCCTTCAGGGGCGCAACCACAGCCTAGTGCCCAGCTTGGCCCCCATGGCCTTCTCCCACAGTCTTTTGGCCGTCCGGGAATCTGCCAGGGGCGGTACTGTACTGGCCTTTGCCACCTTCTCCCTCCCCCCTTCCCTTATATTGGACTCAGTCTGCTGACTTTTTTCTTTTGGTTATTGTTTTCATGCTGTGCTCTCTGATGACTAGTTGCTAACTTGGATGACCTTTTTCTGTACTTTCATTGAGGACATGTTCCGGTCCTGCGTGACCATTTTTCTCCTTTATATGATGACATGTTTTATATGCTTGTCTCTCGCTGACTATTTTTCATAATAATGTTAAAAAAAACTGAATCAGCAGGGGATCAAATAATTTTTTCCCTCTCTGTTTACCCTTCTTGCCCATAATATTTCACCATTCAGTATTTACGGCACCCATCCTATCCCCCCCCCCCATCCTTCTGCTTGGCTCTTAATTGTTCAAATCTATGATTTTTGCTCCGTATAGCTTCAGACCTGAACAAGAGTTACACTCTCGAAAGCTTGTGATTTGAATGCAATGTTGGTCCAATAAAAAAAGTATCACTACGTACGGCTATACTCTGGTGATATAGATATGATAGAAAAATTGTATCGCCATAATGGTGGTAATGTTTTTCAAGCCAATGCCTTATTAATAACATATCCTGCCAAGTTTGAAAATTCTTATAGTTTAGACCAGTGGTTCCCAACAGCAATTCTCAAGTACTCCTAACAGGTCAGGTTTTTCAGATATCTGAAGCACAGGTGATTTGCTGTACTCGTGCAGATGCCCCCAATACTGGAAGCCAGGGCTGGGCTGGCTTGCCGGACAGTGCCTGAGTGGCAGTGATCAATCGGCAGTCTGCCAGGCCCCTCCGGGTGGCCGCCTTCCTTCAAGCTGCCGCCGGCCAAGGTTGTAGCATGGCGGCTCGCTTGGGAACAACCAGCCGTGATCACAGTGTGTGTGTATATAATAAATACAGTGAGAAAAGGGGGGTGTTTGTGAGGGTCCTGAGAACGAGCAACAGCACTAATGGCCTGCTCTACGGTGGGTACCCGCTCAGGTCTCACAAACAAGGTTTTAGCTTGATTGTGCCATTACAGGGATGAATTCTCCATATGCAAATCAGTCTGCTCTCACCCAGAAAGGGTGGTCAGCACTGTTTGCCAAGGACGTCATCCCTGCACAACAGGTGCAGCAACCCCCGACGATCATTTCGGCCTTATTGGGCCTCGTCAGGAGGGTATAGCTGACACCCCTCTAGGCACATCAAGCAAGGGGTCCACGTCTGGATGACCCTTTACACTTACAGTGAGAAAAGGGGGGTGTTTGTGAGGGTCCTGAGAACGAGCAACAGCACTAATGGCCTGCTCTACGGTGGGTGCCCGCTCAGTTCTCACAAACAAGGTTTTAGCTTGATTGTGCCATTACAGGGATGAATTCTCCATATGCAAATCAGCCTGCTCTCACCCAAAAAGGGTGGCCAGCACTGATTGCCAAGGACATCATCCCTGCACTAGAGGTGCAGCAACCCCCGACAATCGTTTCGGCCTTATTGGGCCTCGTCAGGAGGGTATAGCAGTCAGGTCCAGAAATAATGGGACATCGACACAATTCTAACATCTTTGGCTCTATACACCACCACAATGGAGTTGAATGAAACAAACACAATGTGCTTTAACTGCAGACTGTCAGCTTTAATTTGAGGGTATGTACATCCAACTCAGGTGAATGGTGTAGGACTTACAGCAGTTTGCAGATGTGCCTCCCACTTGTTAAGGGACCAAAGGTAATGGGACAATTGGCTTCTCAGGTGTTCCATGGCCAGGTGTGTGATATTCCCTCATTACCCCAATTACAATGTGCAGATAAAAGGCCCAGAGTTCATTTCAAGTGTGCTATTTGCATTTGGAATCTGTTGCTGTCAACTCTCAAGATGAGATCCAAAGAGCTGTCACTATCAGTGAAGCAAGCCATCATTAGGCTGAAGAAACAAAAAACCCATCAGAGAGATAGCAAGAACATTAGGTATGGCCAAAACAACTGTTTGGAACATTCTCAAAAAGAAGGAACGCACCGGTGACCTCAGCAACACCAAAAGACCCGGGAAACCACGGAAAACAACTGTGATGGATGACCGAAGAATTCTTTCCCTGGTGAAGAAAACACCCTTCACAACAGTTGGCCAGATCAAGAACACATAGGTGTATGTGTGTCAAAGTCAACAATCAAGAGAAGACTTCACCAGAGTGAATACAGAGGGTTCACCACAAGATGTAAACCATTGGTGAGCCTCAAAAACAGGAAGGCCAGATTAGAGTTTGCCAAACAACACCTACAAGCCTTCCCAGTTCTGGAACAAGATCCTATGGACAGATGAGACCAAGATCAACTTGTACCAGAGTGATGGGAAGAGAAGAGTATGGAGAAGGAAAGGAACTGCTCATGATCCTAAGCTACCACCTCCTCAGTGAAGCATGGTGGTGGTAGTGTCATGCCATGGGCATGTATGGCTGCCAATGGAACTGGTTCTCTTGTATTTATTGATGATGTGACTGCTGACAAAAGCAGCAGGATGAATTCTGAAGTGTTTCGGGCGATATTATCTGCTCCCATTCAGCCAAATGCTGCAGAACTCATTGGACGGCGCTTCACAGTGCAGATGGACAATGACCCAAAGCATACTGCAAAAGCAACCAAAGAGTTTTTGAAGGGACAGAAGTGGAATGTTATGCAATGGCCAAGTCAATCACCTGACCTGAATCCCATTGTGCACGCATGGAGGATACTGAGACTGAGGCCCTGATCCACGTTGTAACGTGGGAACCGCTGGAACCGGAGGCCCAGTTCTCCTTCATCGGATTCGCACGGGACTTATGTTCTGGTCCTTCGGCTGGAAAGTTGGAGTGGAGGCTTTGGTGCTGCGGTGTTTTTATTTTTTCTCCTTATATAGCCTTATTTAAGCCTTTCTCCTTATATAGCCTTATATAAGGCTATATAAGGAGAAAAAATAAAAACAAAATCTGTAATAATTAAAATGGGAAAGAGAAAAATAAAAAAATAAATAAAACGGATGTCTCTAATACACAAAAACGTCCTCAGCCGAGGAGCAACATCATAGAGACAGCAGGAGGGGAAGTCAGCTTCAGCCCGTATCTCTCCAAAGGGTGGAAGCAGCAGCCCGACCAGTCTCAAATACATCGCGAAAGGCACATCGGGTGACCCATCTCCATGCCATTTGGTGATCTTTACCACCATCGCCGCAGCACCAAAGCCTCCACTCCAACTTTCCAGCCGAAGGACCAGAACATAAATCCCATGCGAATCCGATGAAGGAGAACCGGGCCTCCGGTTCCAGCGGTTCCCACGTTACAACGTGGATCAGGGCCTCAGTCTCCGTATCCTCCTCCAACAGTGGAGTCGGGAATGGGGCGATAGGCCCAGACTGCGGCTGCCTCCCTGCCAGGCAGTGGGGGCCCTCCCTCTTCTCCAGACACAGACTGGGATCTCCACACACCGCCAGCGGCTCACGACTTGGCGGTCCACTGGTGGCTGACGCACCGGTCCCGCAGCATTGCCAAATTTATACCCCTCCTGACGTAAATGACTTCATCGCGCCATGACGTAATTTTCAGACGACGCATGGCGCGATGATGTCAGTTAGCCGGGGAACCTGTAGCTGCCCAGGGATTTCCTAAGGAAATCCAATGGTGGAGATATGGGGGTTCAAAGGAACCCCCTATGTCCCGAACGGTGGCAGCTAGAGGGGTCATGTTTGGTATCATTTGAAAGGCCAGAGCACTTTCGAATGATACCAAACATGACCATGTTTAAAGTAAAGGAAAAAAACCTAACTTTTTTGTGTTTTTTATTAATGCAGCAATATTGTTCACATTTCAATTATACTGTGAACAATGATGCTGCACTAATGATTTTTTTCTATGAGGTGCGTTTGCTAAAATTCACGTAATCCTCCCCAAAAAATGTAACGAGTCCCCATTTCTGATTTTCTTAACAAGCGCACCCCATGGAAAATATAGAACAGCATAAATAAATTCCAGAAACCCATATATTAAATTAAAAGTGGATTAATTACAGCACCAACAAGGACGACGTTTCGACCAAAACTGGTCTTTGTCAAGTCTGGTCGAAACGTCGTCCTTGTTGTTGCTGGAATAAATCCACTTTTGATTTAATATATGGGTTTCTGGAATTTATTTATGCTGTTCTGAATTTGGAATCGTGGTGCAAGGATTCTCATCCTATTTACCCAATTTTTCGTGAGTAGTATCTGGGTTCTATGGTTTGCAAATATCAATAAAAAATATAAATGCAAAAACTCATATGATAAAATGTGAAAAAAAAACACTTTACACGCTGAAGATGATAAAAAAATTTGACTTGATTGAATTTTTTGTTATAATATACAGGCAGGACATGACATACATATAATAATGATATATTATGAATCTGCAGAGTCTGCTGGAAAAAACGATATATAATATGTTTGGGTCATATAATAAAACGTGGCTTCAAATCGGGTTTAAACATGATGAGCAAAAGCGGAAAAAATGAGTTCAGTACACAGACGTGAAATAACTCCACAGCGAAGGGGTTAAGGCCGTAGTTAAATTATACTGATGCATTGCAATGTTTATATAGCCTACATTAGTAGTGTCCAGATTTGTTTATTTATTTATTTATTTATTTATAAAGGATTTTACCAGGAGATTTCTCTCGTTTTCAAGTATGTCCTGGTTTTAGCAACATTAAATTGTTACAGTATTACTGAAATACAAAGTAATAAAATGCTAAATATTAAACAAGATTGCACAAATATACAGATTAACAGAAAATAAATATATTCACTATGTTACATGTTTACAGGTGTATTCTGTATTGAGGTATCTTAATAGTGACTCTTATAGTCACTCTTAAGTGACTTTAGACTGGGGGAAGATTTGATGGCGTCTGGGAGGTTATTCCATAATTGTGGTGCTCAGTAGGAAAATGAGGATCGAGCCACTGTCTTTTTGTATTGTGGTATTTCAAGTAGGTTGCAGGTCCTGGATCGGAGGTTATAGGATGAGGGAATTGCTGGGGGAAGCAGCCTATTCAGGTAGGGTGGTAGCTTCCCAGAAAACCTCTTAAACACCAGGTTGAAAAGGTGAAGGGTGCGTCTGGATTCCAGCGATGGCCAGTTTCACTCTTTTAACATGTCACACTGGTGGGTTATTTAGTTACATTGTAGCACAAAGCGGCAGAATGAGTTATACAATGTAGTAAGTTTCTGGAGGTGTGTTTGCGGGGCAGCTGCATAAACTACATCTCCATATTCAAAAGCTGGCATAAGCATTTGCTGTACAATCTGCTTTCTTACCATGGGGCTCAGACAGGATTTGTTTCTGTACAGGGCACCTAGTTTGGGGTAAAGTTTAGATGAGAGTTTTTCGATGTGGGGACCAAAGGATAGATTTGGGTCTAACCACATACCTAGATATTTGAGAGAAGTGACTGTGGTCATCATGTCATTTGATCTTGTCCTGACACCTAGATGGGGTGATTGCAATTTGTGTAGTTTAGGTGCTGTACCAAAGAGCATCGTAACAGTTTTGTCAGTATTTAGAAAACGTTTGTTATCTCTGATCCACTTTTCTACCTCTTTGAATTGTTCTTGCAGCACCACATCCAGCTGCGGGACATTTGGTTTGCTGGTATAGATTACAGTGTCGTCTGTGTACATGTGTACAGTTGAGGCTTTGCAGACGTTGGGCAGATCATTTATGAATATTGTGAATAGCAGGGAGCCAAGTATCGAGCCTTGGGGTACACCGCATGTGTCTGGGAGGGGGAGGGAGGAGCTGCCAGAAATGGCCACATATTGCGACCGATGATTGAAACCATGTTAGCGTGCGATCACCAATACCAGAGTTTTTAAGTTTTTGTAATAGGATGCCATGGTCTACTGTGGCTCAAGACCTTGGCAAAATCAAGGAAGATGGCTCCAGTTAGGTTTCCTAGTGCCATGCCAGCTTGGATATCAGTACAAACTTTTAAAAGGGCAGTTGTAGTTGAATGATTTGGACGAAAGCCTGATTGATCTGGGCTTAAATAGTTCCAATACTGATAATAATCACGTAATTGAGTGTAGACGCATTTTTCCAGAATTTTTGACATTATAGGGAGCAATGATATCGGGCGGTAGTTGGATACCAAAGTCTTGTCTCCACTTTTATGGATAGGTACCACTCTTCCAGAGTTTGGGTATGTATCCAGTCGCCAGTGATTCATTGACTATAGATGCAACAGATTTTGCAATTGCCGGTGCACTGATTTTCAGCAGCATTGCTGGGATTTGATCAGGTCAAGACTGGTATTTCATTTTTTTATTTCGGAGAAGTTTAGTAATGACACTGACAGGCACTGGTCTAAACAGATTTTTTGGTCTGATACAGGGTCTTTGCACAGTTGGAGGGGCCTGACCTGCATGCTGCCTTTCAGAATGCGTGTCGTTTGCTAGTTTAGCAAGCAGAGTGGTGGCGCATCCAACAAAATAATCATTAAAGGCATTTGCTACATCTAGGGGGTGTTGCAGGGTTTGTTGTTTACTTTGACAGCAGCCGGTTGGGAGTGGACGGGGGGGGGGGGGGGTAAGTGTATGTTACTTATGATTTTCCAAAAAAATTCTAGGGTTTGATATGTTATTGTTTTGATTTTCATTGAAGTATTGGGCTTTAGCCATTTTTTTTGTTTATATTCAAAATTTTTATTATCATGAAAGGTAGTCAGCAAAACAAGCAAGCAAATATGGCCTCGCAGGGCCAAAATATGTAATCGAAAGGGAAGCGAATGGTCGCACGGGACCAGAACACATCATCTTGTAAAATGAAAATGGCTGTTTAGGGCCAAAGTGTGTCATCCATGAAATCACAGGAAAAGGCCATCAAAACACAAAAACTAGTCATCTGAAAACATTGCATAAACAATATAACATAGATAAGAAAGTCATCCGAGTGAGGAAGGAGTGAAGAAAGAACGGGGTGGGCGAGGGAATGGCAAAGGCCAAAACTGTGCCATCCCTGGCGGAATCCCGAACGGCCAAAAGACCGCTGGAGAAGACCATGGGGGGTTAATGGCACCAGAACCAGATACCCGGGGGGCAAACTAGGCACCAGGCTTCGGTTGCGGCCCCCAAAGTGTCCCGGAGAAGCCAAGGAAAGCAAAAATTGGGGGGCATCTGCAATGAAAAATAAAGGGTGGGTAATAGGAAGATAAACATTAAGCATCTCAACTCAGCAGTTAGGAAAAGGAGTCCTCAAAGATGTCTCAAAATACAAAATGAAAAAAAAAAGTGTCCTCAGAAAAACTGTTGAATAAAAGGTCCTCAATAAGTGTCTCAGCAATATAGCAGAAAAACATCCAGAACGAAAGTGAGGGGGTCATCAACCAGTGTAGAGATCATACGGGGGAGTCCGCAGGTATACTCTCAGCCAGTGTCTCGAAAAGGTAGCATTGGCAGCACAGGCGGGGAGAAGCCGAACAGGCCCGTCCCAGCAGTAGACTGAGGCATGGCAAAATAAAACACGACTGGCCGGTCACACCCATCATCAAGATCACAGATCAGGGCCGCAAGCAGAGCCGGAGTAGGGGTCAGCAGAAGAGTGACAAACGGAGGCTTCCTCTGGCTCACGTGGGAGAAGTCCACCATCTTCAGGTTCTGGTCAGTACCAGCCAATGCCCCCTGCACATCTGCCAGCTCCAGCCGGACAGGCAATCCTCGGCGAACAGGCCCCTCCGAGTCGCACAGCGGGGACATCTCCCTCGGTGACAGCTTCATCGACTCGACGGTCAGCAGTGTCAGGTGAGTCAGCTCCCCGCTTGCATCCAGCAGCACTCCGGCCTCCTTCTCACAGCTGTACACGTTAGTGTCAGGCCTTTCGTCCCCAGGCGCGTCGCAGCTCCAAACACCACTGCCTATGACGGGTGAGCCTCCCACATCACCGGCAGATAAAACTTCTTTCAATATGTGCTCAGTCGGAGCCACTGCCTCCCGGCCACCTCTCAACATGGCCATCAGGTTGCTCCAGTCTCCCCTTGAGAGCGGATCCCCTTCCGCTCCGGTCATCAGCTCCAGACATTCCTCGAGGTCCGTCAGGACGGCCTCCAGGCCTCTGTTGAAGGGGGGGTGAACCGCCCGCTTCCACTCCGATCGCTCCTCCGCCATTCTCTCCATGAAGTCTGCGGTCACTGCCTGAAAATGGGGGCCCTCCATTCCCACAGCACGTAGCCACAACTGCCTAAAAAAGAGAGGGGCACCTCAGGGAGCAGGGAGGAACCAGGAGCCAGCCGCGTGGGAGCCAAAGCAGGCCTCAAGATGGCCAACAGCTAAGCTCTCTCGCCAGGGGTCAGCAGCAGTATACTCGTCTGAGCTCCGGAGGGGGGTCAAAAATAGGCTCCGGAGCATTCCACCCTGTGGCCAGCCGGTCAGGGATTCAGAAAAATATAAAAATATTCAGAGTCCCGGATTAAAGTCATCGAAATCAAATTATTAGAGCGGAGCTCCTCTAGAGCATGTCCGTTCCCCTTCACAGCTAGCCACGCCCCCTGGCTTTAGCCATTTTTGATTGTTTTGTGCATGCATTCCACCATTTTCGGTATTCACAGTGATCATTCCTGGAACCAGTCCTCATGAAATTTGACCACAGTGAATCTCTAAGCTGGTACAGTACATTTGTGTAAGATCAGCTGTAACCCAGGGGAGATGGGCCCCTTTTACTCCCACTTTACGGAATGGGCCATGGGTATTCCAGAATTTCAGGAGCTCAGATTGAAAGTATTCAATTGCACAGTCCAGGTCTGGAATTAGGTTTAGTCCGTACCATGGGAGCTGTTTGAGATAATTTAGGAAGGATTCAAGATGAAATTTATTGAAAGACCTGCTGATTATTACCTTTGGGGGAGATTTTGTGGCCTTTATATTGTGCACACAGTATGCTAGGCAGTGGTCACTGAAGCTATTAGCGAGAACGCCTGCCTCCTGCATTCTATCCGGACATCAGGAGAGAATCCAGTCCAGCAAGGTATGGTTAGGGCTTTTCATATTAATGCGAGTGGGGGAGGAGAGTGTGTTAACTGGAAAGCCTTAAACATGGAGCAGTGTTTATTGTTTTTAGGATTCAGCCAATCAACATTAAAATCGCCATGGACCAGCAGTTCACTTTTTTGGTTTTGAGCTACCAATTTACTAAGGATTTGGGTTATGTCTGAAAGGGAATGCATTGCGGAACTTGGTGGGCAGTAGAATCCAGTAACAATAATTGATTTACTGAACGGGATCTCAATAATACCAGAAAGGAAATCAAATGTGGCTGGGGAGCTAAAATTCTGTAAAGTGGTGAACTTTATGGACTCGTCAACATAAATAACAATTCTCCCTCCTCTCTTCGCTCTCTCCTTTCTATAACATGAATACCCTTGTATTGATATGGCAGAGTCTGGTGCTTTAGGGGTTAGCCATGATTTTGTCAGCACAATGACTTTAGGTTTGTAATAGAAGCACCAAGCTTTAAGGTCATCAAGTTTAGGGAGTAAGCTGCGGATGTTGTAGTGCACAAAGGAGAGGCCTTTTTTAGTGGGGAGACTAAATGTGGTGTCAGCTAATGGACCAGGGTTGGATTCATCATCATTTGAAAGAGCAAGCAGCAGAATAAAAAGGAATTTGGACATAGTTTTCTTTTGGGAAAATTGTGATTGGAGAGTTTTAAAGCTCTGTTGTGTGGGGGTGGGAGGGCTGGATTTTAGCACTCTCCACCAGCACTCAGCTGATAAGTTAAAGGAGCTGAGCAGGCTATGGTGTATTTGGGTTTCTTTTCCAGCTTGATGTAATTTGTAGGTTGTATAGGGAGAGAGGGTAGATTTAGAGAGAAGGGAGGTAGAAGAAAGCAGCAGCAAGAGAGGGGAAAACATTTCTAGAGGAATGTGGTGGGAGAAGGGGGGAGGAAAAAAAATAGCAGAAGACAGGCAGGGAATTCATAAGGGGAGCTTTTGCACGGCGGCAGCATCTTTGCCGCCAGCACACAAGGGAAGTGCTGCTGAGCGGATTTGCTGCTTTAAAACCGCCGCCGCCGGCGTTCCTCTCCCTAGAGGAGAGTGGCCGCTGACATGCAGCTTGGCCACTCGCCAGGGATAGGAACCACCTGACCAGCGCGCGATCTTGCTAGAACGCGACTGCGCAGCTGGTCAGGTGGTTCCCAGCGAGCGGCCAAGTTGCATGTCAGCGGCCGCTCGCCTCCTCGTATGCAGAAGAACGCCGGGGCCAGCAGAGGTGAGAGGCGAGCTGGGGGCAAATATATCCATATGAGCTGGGGCCATATATACCCATATGAGCTGGGGGTCAATATATACCCATATGAGCTGGGGCCATATATACCCATATGAGATGGGGTCAATATTTACCCATATGAGCTGGGGCCATATATACTCATATGATCTGGGGGTCAATATATACCCATATGAGCTGGGGCAATATATACCCATATGAGCTGGGGGTCAATATATCCATATGAGCTGGGGGCAATATATACCCATATGAGCTGGGGGTCAATATATCCATATGAGCTGGGGCAATATATACCCATATGAGCTGGGGGCAATATATCCATATGAGCTGGGGGCAATATATACCCATATGAGCTGTGGACATATATACTCATATGAGCTGGGGGTCAATATAGCCATATGAGCTGGGGCAATATATATCCATGTGAGCTGGGGCCATATATACCCATATGAGCTGGGGGCACTATATACCCATATGAGCTATGGCCATATATACCCATATGAGCTGGGGGGCAATATATCCATATGCGCTGGGGGGCAATATATACCCATATGAACGGGGGCAATATATACCCATATGAGCTGGGGCAAATATATCCATGTGAGCTGGGGGCAAATATACACATGTGAGCTGGGGGCAAATATACACAAGTGAGCTAGGGGCAAATATACTCATGTGAGCTGGGGACAAATATACTCATGTGAGCTGGGGACAAATATATATATATCCAGGTGAACTGGGGGCAAATATATCCATATATTCAGGGTGGGTGATTTTTAGGGGCTCCTCCATACAGTCAGGTCCAGAAATATTGGGACATCGACACAATTCTCACATCTTTGGCTCTATACACCACCACAATGGAGTTGGAATGAAACAAACACAATGTGCTTTAACATGATAGACTGCAGGATTTCTCACGCGCAGCCCCCACTCTCTGGAACGCTCTCCCTCGTACTGTCAGACTTTCCCCTAACTTCTCTTCCTTCAAACGCTCCCTTAAAACGTTCCTATTTAGGGAAGCCTACCACCCAACTCACTGACGCAATCATCAATCACTCTAACCTTACAGTCCTCTCCTCCTGTTTCCAACCCCAACCCTCCCAGATTGTGAGTTCCTACGGGAATAGGGCCCTCATCTCCTCCTGTACTGTTTGTCAAATGTTGTTCAATGTATTGTAACCCTGTCTATACTGTGCTTATTGCACAGCGCTGCGGAATATGCTGGCGCTTTATAAATAAAGAATAATAATAATAATAATAACTGCAGACTGTCAGCTTTAATTTGAGGGAATGTACATCAAACTCAGGTGAACCGTGTAGGACTTACAGCAGTTTGCAGATGTGCCTCCCACTTGTTAAGAGACCAAAAGTAATGGGACAGAATAATAATCATAAATCAAACTTTCCCTTCTTAATAGTTGGTTGCAAATCCTTTGCAGTCAATCACAGCCTGAAGTCTGGAACACGTAGACATCACCAGACGCTGGGTTTCATCCCTGGTGATGCTCTGCCAGGCCTCTACTGCAACTGTCTTCAGTTCCTGCTTGTTCTTGGGGCATTTTCCCTTCAGTTTTGTCTTCAGCAAGTGAAATGCATGCTCAATGGGATTCAGGTCAGGTGATTGACTTGGCCATTGCATAACATTCCACTTCTGTCCCTTCAAAAACTCTTTGGTTGCTTTTGCAGTATGCTTTGGGTTATTGTCCATTAGGAATGTGCGTTTCGGGTTTTGGAATTTCGGAATTTTCACGAAATTTCCCGATTCGTGTTTTCGGATGCGGCCGAATTTCCGAAAATTTTTAGATCCGAAAATGGCAGATCCGAAAAGTTTGTTCTTGCAGCACCACATCCAGCTGCGGGACATTTGGTTTGCTGGTATAGATTACAGTGTCGTCTGTGTACATGTGTACAGTTGAGGCTTTGCAGACGTTGGGCAGATCATTTATGAATATTGTGAATAGCAGGGAGCCAAGTATCGAGCCTTGGGGTACACCGCATGTGTCTGGGAGGGGGAGGGAGGAGCTGCCAGAAATGGCCACATATTGCGACCGATGATTGAAACCATGTTAGCGTGCGATCACCAATACCAGAGTTTTTAAGTTTTTGTAATAGGATGCCATGGTCTACTGTGGCTCAAGACCTTGGCAAAATCAAGGAAGATGGCTCCAGTTAGGTTTCCTAGTGCCATGCCAGCTTGGATATCAGTACAAACTTTTAAAAGGGCAGTTGTAGTTGAATGATTTGGACGAAAGCCTGATTGATCTGGGCTTAAATAGTTCCAATACTGATAATAATCACGTAATTGAGTGTAGACGCATTTTTCCAGAATTTTTGACATTATAGGGAGCAATGATATCGGGCGGTAGTTGGATACCAAAGTCTTGTCTCCACTTTTATGGATAGGTACCACTCTTCCAGAGTTTGGGTATGTATCCAGTCGCCAGTGATTCATTGACTATAGATGCAACAGATTTGCAATTGCCGGCACACTGATTTTCAGCAGCATTGCTGGGATTTGATCAGGTCAAGACTGGTATTTCATTTTTTTATTTCGGAGACGTTTAGTAATGACACTGACAGGCACTGGTCTAAACAGATTTGTTTGTCTGATACAGGGTCTTTGCACAGTTGGAGGAGCCTGACCTGCATGCTGCCTTTCAGAATGCGTGTCGTTTGCTAGTTTAGCAAGCAGAGTGGTGGCGCATCCAACAAAATAATCATTAAAGGCATTTGCTACATCTAGGGGGTGTTGCAGGGTTTGTTGTTTACTTTGACAGCAGCCGGTTGGGAGTGGACGGGGGGGGGTAAGTGTATGTTACTTATGATTTTCCAAAAAAATTCTAGGGTTGATATGTTATTGTTTTGATTTTCATTGAAGTATTGGGCTTTAGCCATTTTTTTTTGTTTATATTCAAAATTTTTATTATCATGAAAGGTAGTCAGCAAAACAAGCAAGCAAATATGGCCTCTCAGGGCCAAAATATGTAATCGAAAGGGAAGCGAATGGTCGCACGGGACCAGAACACATCATCTTGTAAAATGAAAATGGCTGTTTAGGGCCAAAGTGTGTCATCCATGAAATCACAGGAAAAGGCCATCAAAACACAAAAACTAGTCATCTGAAAACATTGCATAAACAATATAACATAGATAAGAAAGTCATCCGAGTGAGGAAGGAGTGAAGAAAGAACGGGGTGGGCGAGGGAATGGCAAAGGCCAAAACTGTGCCATCCCTGGCGGAATCCCGAACGGCCAAAAGACCGCTGGAGAAGACCATGTTTTTTTGGAATTTCGGAATTTTCACGAAATTTCCCGATTCGTGTTTTCAGTTCTTTAGTATGAAAACGAATTTCATTTCATTCAAAAACCAGTGGATACAATTACTATTGTAGTGGTGGCTCCTCAGAGGGCTGAGATCGCTGCTCGTTACAGTATCTCTCACTCTCAGCACAATGTGGGCCATATTACATAGTTGGTGCTAACTTAACCAGAGCTGGTGTAAACTTCCCAGAGCCATTATAGCCTATGGAGGTTTTCAGTTTACAACAGCTCTGGTTACGTTAGCACCAACATTGTAATATTGCCCCGTGTCAGGCAAAGCTGTTACAGTAACTGACTGCTGCTCATCACAGCGCTCAGAGTTTCAGTAAAACTAGTAAATAATATTTTTATATATAAGAGGTTATAACAATATTATTTCCTTGTTTTACTGAAACTCTGAGCGCTGTTACAGCCAGTTACTGTAACAGCTGAGCCTGATACATTGTACTGAGAGATAATGTAACAATCAGCCGATCTCAGTGCTCACAGCCACTGGATTTAAAGGGCTAAAAAAAAGGCTCCTCTCTGTATAATGTTTAGAACATCCTCCTGCATTAATTAATACCCCTCTCTGTATAATGTATACAACATCCACCTGCATTAATTAATACCCCTCTCTGTATAATGTATAGAACATCCTCCTGCATTAATTAATGCCCCCTCTGTATAGAACATCCTACTGCATTGGCATGTGGAGGGTACAGAACTTCAGATGTTGCGCTCTTCATTGCTGGTCTCCTTCACTCAATGTAATATCACAAAAAGGACAGAAACTAAAATGTAGTGCATTTTATTTTAGTTTCTTTCGTTTTTTGTACTGAGCAGTTTCATATCTCTTGAGTCATACGAGAACTAAATTATCTCAAAATTCAGACTAAATCATTTTAGTACTAAAACGAATGCACATGTCTAATAAATAACTGAAGAAATGGAGTACGGGTATCGTGCATGAATATATATCTCTACATATATGAAAGTGAAATGCTGCCCGTGGGTAATCACGATATCTCCAGAACCATAAAGCCTACAAACTTGAAATTCAGCACATATGTTCCTCTTGGCTTCTAGGTGCTCACTAAAAAAGGATTTTTCGAAATGACCATCAGAGCATAAGTTATACTAAGGAGTTAAGCTCCCCCTCCCCATCTGAAAAAAAAGCTGTTCCAACTGCCACTTGCCTCACATGCCGCACTAACGTCGCCACCACACCAATATGTCCACACCTTCCACCTATGGAACTGCTTCAGAAATCAAGGTGGTGGGGGATATATTCCCTTATGAGTTTCAATTGTTACCGGAATCTGCTAGGTTCACTCGGGACGAGGCCGGACCGGACACAAGCAAGGATTGTCTGAACACGAGTCTCTTCAGGAAAGGCAAACTTTATTGTGATGTCACACAGAATGCTCACACAGGATTGAATCGCAAAGAGTGAGCCCCGAACTCACCCCGACCAGGGGTCTTATACCCCGAAAACATAATTAGGTACATCCCAATTAACGCACCTCCCTGTGACACTATCCCACCCCACGTGGGTTAGTACCTCCCTTGGTCAATTACAAAGACATTCCATACATTGGCCGTAAATTGGCAAGCTTCATGTTAGTTTGACAGAAGATGATTTGCTGCTTCGCTCAATCCGGCCTGTGCCCACCTCCCTAGAGCCTGTTTATTTGTTGTAGATAAGACCTGGTCTGTTTTCTACGCTCTTCTTTGTCTTGCTACAGGCCTCTGTGACCTTGGTGTATCCATTTCTCATCCTGTCCCTCTGTGCCAGGAACGGCCCGGATCTTCCTCAATTTTAATTGCTTCTCTGCTAATCTAACACATTCCTAAAATTCTATGTAAACTTCATTCTAGTTTCAACTAAAATCTACCTAGTTATATTCAACGAACCAATATTCTGAACAAGATGGCCGCCTGGCTCATAATGGCGACCATCTTCTGACCTGGTTCTCTTTCATTCCCCCCTTGGCTCAAGCCTCAGGTTCTCCTCCTGAGACTTGTAGCCATTACACCCCACTAATATTATTCTTAAGTTCCTCGTACTTTAGGGGACCTATTTTCGTCGGGAACATATCTTGTGGGATAATCAGTGGTATCTTTTGTGTCTGTGTAGGTGTCAGTGCTCTCTTACATAGTGGCCATAGACCTAGCCCTATGCGGTACAGTAGTGTCCCTATGACCAAGATCACCACCAACATCAGAATCATGGATCCAATCTGCGAAATAAATCTCAGAATGGATCCGAACCACTCTCCAAACGCTCCGAACCCACGGAGCGGATTCCAGCCTTCGGGACCGATCCGTCTTGCTGTGTTCTGCAACTGTGCTACTTTCTCCTGGTGATCTTGGATTACCTGGTAATAGTCAGGGACGTCATGTGTGGTGTTCTTGATGTAGGTGCAACATTCATAATGCATTGTCATCTCACACAATCCATTCAGAGCCGCACTGATCTGTTCCAGTGCCATATCATGTATCATTTGTACCTTCCGTATCTCTCGTACTTCCAGATTCAGCAACTGAATATCCATACTAGTCTTATTCAGAATCTCATCCATCAGACTGGCATAACTGTTTATTCTTACCATCAACTCTCTTCCCCATCCAGTCCATGCCGGCAGCATGCCCATATTCGATCCGCTTTTCTAAACAACTCTCTCTTCTGTTTCTCAAACACCAGAGGGTGAAGTGCTGTGTCTGTATCCATGTTATCTCCCCTTACTCTCTGTATTGGAATCAGTTTAGCCAAATAACACATTCCGTTATTGTTGGTGGCACCCATGTGTAACACACCCTTTCAAAACACACCTGGTACCCCCCTTTCAATATAAATGGTGACAAATGTAGTGTTCCCTTTGCTATTTCTATCATCAGTTGTCTCAGTCGTTTCATCATATCCAGTGCACTCTGCCTTCCATTTGTCACATTCGCAATCACCTCCTCCTGATCACTTGTGAGCTTTCTACATCGTATGTATAGAAAATTTGCCTGCTCCTTTGTGTTAAATGTGTAAATATATGATGTCCAGTTGAACTTACTTGAATAACACACCCCACCCTCGTTATTTGATTCTCTATCTGGTCCTAATTGAAAACACCATTCTGGTGGGTATACTGGCCCTATTATGGGGTACCCGGGACTGAATGATTCTTGTTTTTCCCTTGGTGCATCAAAAGCATGTATTGTGATATTTCTTGACGCAAACATACTCAAATTCATTGGAACAGAGGCAAATGGTATGTGAATTGTCTCTGGGTGAAGTCTACTACACACCCAGCATGCGGTTTGCCCAGACTTTTTAGCATAGTCATATTTAAATTGCACAAGTAAATGTCCTCTTGGAAAAATTTCGGATATTGCCTCTCGCCTTTGTCTCCACATAGTACGGTTCTCCATCACCGGGTATGTACCATTCCAGATATGGGAGATATCCACTTTCTTGGTGGTGCTTGGGCACCTGGGGCATGCTCCATGTGAGAGTCCATAAATCAAGTTTGCAAGGTACAAAATCAGTACCACAAATGCCCCAAATGTCAAAATCCCTTGGGCAATTCTTTTCACAGTCACATAAACCCAATCCCTCCCCACCGGAATTTCAAAAACAAAAGACATTTCCGGTTGATCAAGGGTCGGGGCCGGGCCCCTAAAAATAACCCTTTGGGCATCCCCCGGGGGATCCCTTTGTTCCCCTGTTGGTGGATGGTCAGTCCTTATTGTGTCCATCAAAACACCCACTTGTTGAATATTTTGGGTGCTCTCAGTTGAATCTCTCAGGTCCTCACGACTGTGGTCTTTGTCAGCTTTAGCCTCAGTGGATTGGTCTCGTTGATGACGACCTTCCATGCTGGTTCAGGATTGGCTGCAGCTACCTTCAGTCTGGAGTGATGTATCCACGGGACCACCTCGACAACCTTCACTGCTGTAGGGGTTGATAACAGGACAAGGTAAGGACCTCTCCATTTTGGGCCTAGTGGATCATTTTTCCACTCCTTCACCCATACTGAGTCACCTGGACAATACTTATGCAGTGGGGGATATAAAAAGTGAGGTATATTATCTCCCACCCAAATATTCAATTTCTGCATTGATTTACCTAACAGTACAACCTGATCATTTAGTTTAGTTTCCCCCAATGCCCGAAGGTCCCCCCTTAGTCCACTAATCAGAGGGGTAGGCCGTCCGAACATAAGCTCGTACGGACTTAGCTTCAATTGGGGGGTTGGCCTGCACCTAATGTGCAATAGGACTATCGGCAGCACATCCAACCAGCCTAGTGACGTCTCTTGGCACAATTTGGACATCAAAGTCTTTAGGGTACGGTTCATTCTTTAGACTTTTCCCGAGCTTTGGGGCCTGTAGGCAGTATGTAGCTTCCAGGTAATGCCCAACAGACGGGCAAGCTGTTGTAAACAGTTCTGTATGAATGCGGGGCCATTGTCTGACCCTATCTCGAGAGGAAGTCCATAGCGTGGTATTATTTCTTTCATCAGACTTTTCACCACTTCCACGGTCTTCTCTGTTCTTGTCGGGAAAGCTTCTACCCATCCTGTCAGGGTAAACACCATTACCAATAGATATTTGTATCCTTTGCAGGGCAGCAACACTGTGAAATCTATCTGTAACGATGCCATTGGGCATAGCCCGATTGGCTGCTTCCCTGGAGGTTGAGATGGGCCTGTTCTCGGGTTATTTTTGGCACATGTCACGCACTGCTGCGCTATTGCTTTGCAGACTACTGACAGTCCTGGCACGTAGAAATGTGGCTCCAACTGTTGTTCCATCATTTCTCTTCCTCCATGGGTACTTGTGTGAAGTGTTCTCACAATCTCCGGCGCTAATGTTGCTGGTAGGACTATCTGTCCGTTCTTCAACTGGAACCATCCGTCTTCTCCATATCCGCCTTGTTCTTCTGATAGCCATTTCTTCTCTTCTCTGAATATACGGGTGTCCATTCACTCAGTGGTGCTGGTTGGAGTGCAGCCACCACTGGTGTTGCTTTGTATCGTGCCAATTCTCCATGGTTTCCCCAGACAAATTCTTCTTTTGGGAAATAGTATCACCAGGCAAAGAACAGCAGATCTTGTCTGTCCTGTGAATCTCTCACTGCTGGTATGAAAAAGTTCATCACACTTTTCTTCATTCTTGGCAGTTTGTTTTTGATAAGGGTCTCTTTGAGGAAGAACCTCACCAACGGAGCTTGGTATTCCTCTGCTCCCAATTCTCCCAAACTCAGCAGTATTCGTGTGATCCTCAGATTATTATGAGGGTTGGCTGTTAGATTGTCAAAACGTGAGGCAAAATTTTCTGCTCGTTCAACTTCGGTTACTTCTGTATCTTCTCCACACCCCATTAATTTTACGCCGAAGAATTTCAGCATAATTTTGTACGCCCTGCGTAGTCTTTGCTGAACTTCTGAGGTGTTAATCATAAGACGTGTTTCTTGAGGGTTCGAGGAGTGGAGTACAAATTTCGGCCTTGGGACCGGGTTGGGAAAAGCCATTGAATATAATCATGGTTGAGTTCTAATAGTTCACAATCATTGTGCCATTTGTGCAAGATAATTTCAATAAATTCGCTTTTTGTTTCAAATTGTCTCCAATTCATGTAAAATTCGTAATTAGGCATGGTAGGTTGAGCTTCTTGCTTGCAGAACAGGATCTTGGCTTGATCAGGTGGTATTATTGGTTTTGCAGCAGCTTTTGCAGCTTGGTCAGCACGCCTGTTGCCTTTCGGGATTTCATCATGACCTTTTTGGTGGCCACGACAGTGCATAATACTGACTGCACTTGGTTTCCATACTGCTTCTAGGAGGGTTGCGATTTCAGCTGCCTCTCTCTTTGTAGAGTGCACCATGTGCATGGACAGTCATAAAGGCATATTTGGAGTCAGTATAGATATTTACTCTTTTGCCTTCAGAAATTTCCAGAGCCCTGGTTAGGGCGGTTATTTCAGCCAGTTGTGCAGATGTATGGCCTGGTAAAGAATTTGCTTCGATAATTTCTTCTGCTGAGACTACTGCATAGCCGGAGACTTTCTTCCCATCATCCATATAACTGCTACCATCAGTAAATAACTGTAGATCGTATTTGTCTAGGGGTACATCTTTCAAATCTGGTCTGCTACTGAACACTTCTTCCATGACTTGGAGGCATTCATGATTTGGATCCTCTTCGCAGTCAGGCAGTAAAGTAGTAGGGTTCAGGGTAGCGATGAGGTCCAAATGAAGCCGTGGATTCTCACACATCATAGCTTGGTACTTTGTCATCCGGCTGTTGCTGAACCAGTAGCTTCCTTTCACATCGAGCAGGGCTTTGACAGCATGTGGTACCTTGACATGAAGAACTTGTCCAAGGGTCACCTTGTCTGCTTCTGCTATCAGTATTGCGGCGGCTGCCACAGCTTTCAGGCATGGGGGTAGGCCACAGGCCACAGGGTCAAGTTGTTTAGATAGGTAGGCCACAGGCCTCGGCCATGAGCCAAAGTTCTGAATCAGCATTCCTGTAGCTGTTTGATTGTGTTCATGCATGTACTGTACAGCTGGAAGGGCTTGCTGTGATCTGGCAGTCCCAGTGCTGGAGCTTCCATTAGTAGAGTCTTTAATTTCAGGAAAGCTGCTGTTTGCTCTTCTATCCAGAGGAAGGGGTCATGCTCTCCCCCCTTGGTGTCTTGATGAAGGGGCTTGGCAATATCTGCGAAGTTGGGGATCCACAGGCGGCAGAAGCCTGCAGCTCCCAGGAATTCACGGACTTGTCTCCTTGTCTTTGGTTGGGGTATTCGGCATACTGCTCCTTTTCTTTCTGCCCCCAATGCACGCTTGGTACCTGATAATTGAAAACCTAAATATTTTACACTTTGTTTGCATATTTGTGCTTTCTTTTTGGACACTCTGTAACCTGCTTGGCATAGCAGATGCAGCAGGGCTTTTGTGGCGGAAAGACAGTCTTTTTCTGTGGGAGAAGCCAGTAATAAATCATCCACATATTGTAGTAAAACGACTTTGTCTGGCTGAGCGTTGAAGGACAGGAGGTCCTGACTGAGCGTGCATCTGAAAATCGTGGGCGGGTTTTTGAAACCTTGAGGGTTTGCCCAGGTCATCTGATGGCGCGCTCCCATGGTAGATTCCTCCCACTGAAATGCAAAAAGCTTGCTGGCTTGCTGGAGCCAGGCGGATGCAAAAGAAAGCGTCTTTTAAATCAAGCACCGGGTAATATTTTGTATCACCAGGAATTAATGCCAATAAATTGTATGGATTGGGAATCACAGGGTGTAGAGTTACTGTGGCTTCGTTGACGGCTCGTAAATCTGGGACTGGGCGGTACTCTTGTGTGCCCTCTTTCAGTACTGGCAACAGTGGTGTGTTCCACGGTGACACGCAGAATTTCAATATGCCGTGATCTTTAAGTCTCTGCAAATGCGTTTGGACATTCTGTTTGGCTTTTTGTGGGATATGATATTGTCTTAAAGCCACAGGCGTTGCACCAGGTTTTAAATCAACGTACACTGGAGGGATATTTACAGCTAGTCTGGGTGGGTTCTCCTCTGCCCAGACTCCAGGAATTTCAAGGAGTAGTGTGTACGGGTCTGGGGCGGCCGGCAGGGTTGGTGCCGTACGCCATTCTTCTTCTCTTGGCATAATTACTGCAATTTTTACAGGTTGGGTATTTTGGCTGGCTGGGCTGTACTGCCGTGTAGAGCTGCCACTCTCAGGCAGGTCTAGTCTAGCGTGACCCCCGGGAAGAAATGTAATTTGGGCTTGCAATTTGCAAAGGATATCCCGCCCCAGGAGCTGGATGGGACATTCGGGCATATACAAAAATTCATGTTCCACATTATGCCCACCCACTCTACATTTCCGAGAAGCAAGAAAGGGGTATTTAACGGACACTCCCATTGCTCCCATAATATCAACCTCAATTCCCATTGGGGGAGCAATTTGCTGTGTTACAACAGAATATTCGGCACCGGTGTCAACCATAAAAATTTCATCTTTATCTCCCACTCTCATAGTGACCGTGGGCTCGTGATTACCGAGTGGGATGGGCCCAGGTCCGTATCAATATGTACCTTGCCCCTCAAATGACGTTCCCGCCAAACCCACAAACCCTGCACCGGCACCATCATTTCTCTCATATCTGCCGTTTATTACCTGGCCATTGGAGGCTTGACCTCCCGATTCCCCAGCCTCCCCCTGTACCCCAAATTTAGCCAAAAATGCTGGACAATCATTTTTCCAGTGACCTTCACCCGGCACCATGCGCACTGATTGGGCCCCAGGGGTTCCCTAGGGGCTCCCCTACCTCTACCTCCTCGGCCCCTTGCTCTCCCTCTCTCCGGGACACCTCTTCCTCCACCATTTCCCATATAACCAACAACACCTGTGTGCCCTTTTTGTCTCCTTATCTCCTCCCGCTTTTCTTCCAGATCCCGGTTATGAAACACTTTATTAGCAATTTCTACCAATTCGCTAATACCTTTACCTAGAAACCCATCTATTCTCTGTATTTTATTCCGTATGTCCCTTTGTGTCTGTCCCACAAAAGAAGAATTAATTAACCTCTGATTCTCCACTGCTTCAGGGTCAATAGGACTATACATCCTATATACATCTAGTAATCTTTCTAAAAATGCACTTGGGGTTTCTTTAGAATCTTGCACATTATCCGCTATTTTCACCATGTTTGTGGTTTTCTTCCCTCCCACTTTAACACCCATTATTACCGCTGTACGGTACGTCTGTAGGTGAGCAATGCCTTCAGCAGTATTGTATGGCCATTTGGGATCTGTTTTGGGGTAGTGTTCCTCTGCCCACGCTTCTGGCTGGGCTTTGCTATCTTCTACGGCTTTGGCAAGTAGAATTTTTCGCGCGCTACTATTTATTCGGGCTCTTTCCTCAGTTGTAAACATTGTCAGTAGTAGTTGCTGACAATCTGCCCATGTGGGGTTATGTGTAAGCATGACTGACTCTATCATACTGGCCACTGCCGCGGGATTAGTGGAGTACAGTGGTGTGTGCGTTTTCCAGTTAAATAAATCTGTTGTTGTGAACGGGACATATGTGAATTGTACTGGCCCAGGTGCTCCGTTCTCCAGTAAAGGACCTGGCACCTCCCGCAGGGGCATTTCCATTTTACTCTTGCTAGGGTTGTGCTGGTATAGATCTCGGGGTTTATGTATATTGTTCGCTGCGCGAGTGATGGCACCTTGATTTACATCTCGACCTTCATCATCACTGTCCTCTGGGGTTACTAGTTTATATACGTTCCCATCGGGCATTTCAATCCTTCCTGCTGGGACCTCTCTGTCTCCTCCACCCGCAGCCGCCTGGTCTTCCTCCGCAATACCGCGTGCCGGATCGAAGGGAGCCGGCCGGGAAGTAGCAGCTGCCTGCTCCCCCCTCTCCGCCCGCGGAACCGCGGCACTCAAAGCTTCTCTAGCTGCCCCATAACATGATGGATAGGGCGGGGGCAAGGAGTCAATCTCCTCTGGGTGTTCTACCAACACCGGTTTCCATTTTTCATCATTATCTTTATTATTCGGGGGTACCGGTCTCTTGTTCTGTCCCGCCATCATTATAAAATGACTTTTATCTTTTACACAATACCTCCATATATCTACAGTTGTGTTCAAAATTATTCAACCCCCAATGCTGTAAAGGGTTTTAGGGAATTTAGTGTACATTTGTAATTGTATTCTGAATGAAATCCTACAAGGTCTTTTTAAAGAACCATATGCAACTAAAATGACATCAATTGGTTTTGTAATACAGTAGTAAATGTTTCTTTTGTGAATTCTTCATTGACACAATTATTCAACCCCTTAAAGACTACCACTCTGAAGAACAGAGGTTCATTCAAGTGTTTTCAATCAGGTGTTGAAAACACCTTTGGATGTCACGGAGCAGCAATAAAGCATAATAAGCACCAATTAGGCAGCTTTAAAATGACTGATACTCAGCTCCTTCTAGACATTTACTGGTGTGGTTACAAACATGGTGAAGTCAAGAGAATGGTCCAGGAAGACAAGAGAAGAGGTGATTACTCTTCACAGGAAGGGCAATGGCTATAAGAAGATTGCAAAGATGTTAAACATACCAAAGAGACCATAGGAAGCATCATTCGCAAATTCAAGGCAAAGGGCACTGTTGAAACGCTACCTGGTCGTGGCAGAAAGAAGATGCTGACTTCGACTGCTGTGCGCTACCTGAAGCGTAGAGTGGAGAAAAGTCCCCGTGTGACTGCTGAGGAACTGAGAAAAGATTTGTCAGATGTGGGTACTGAAGTTTCAGCTCCGACAATACGGCGCACACTGCGTAATGAAGGCCTCCATGCCAGAACTCCCAGGCGCACCCCCTTGCTGTCTCCAAAGAAAAAGAAGAGTCGACTGCAGTATGCCAAAAGTCATGTGGACAAACCACAGAAGTTTTGGGATAGTGTTCTGTGGACTGATGAAACAAAATTAGAACTGTTTGGGCCCATGGATCAACGTTATGTTTGGAGGAGGAAGAACAAGGCCTATGAAGAAAAGAACACCTTGCCTACTGTGAAGCATGGCGGGGGTCAATCATGCTTTGGGGCTGTTTTGCTTCTGCAGGTACAGGGAAGCTTCAGCGTGTGCAAGGTACCATGAATTCTCTTCAGTACCAGGAGATATTGGATGACAATGTGATGCAGTCCGTCACAAACCTGAGGCTTGGGAGACGTTGGACCTTTCAACAGGACAATGATCCCAAGCATACCTCCAAGTCCACTAGAGCATGGTTGCAGATTAAAGGCTGGAACATTTTGGAGTGGCCATCGCAGTCTCCTGACTTAAATCCGATTCAGAACCTCTGGTGGGACTTAAAGAAAGCAGTTGCAGTGCGCAAGCCTAAGAATGTGACTGAACTGGAGGCTTTTGCCCATGACGAATGGGCGAAGATACCCGTAGATCGCTGCAAGACACTTGTGTCAAGCTATGCTTCACGTTTAAAAGCTGTTATAACTGTAAAAGGATGTTGTACTAAGTACTAAGATTGAATGTCACTTGGGGTTGAATAAAACTGATAATGATGTGAGCACAGAAAAGACATATGTGGTTATTTCATTATAAATGTTATGTTATATTTGTCTGACCTACACGTGCCTCTTTGATTTAATTGTAAGCAAGATGACTGAATGATCAAAATCAATGTCAAACTGGCCAAAACAATCAATTTCAGTGCGGGTTGAATAATTTTGAACACAACTGTATATACGGGTACTGTTCAGGATGTCCGCATTTCCCGGTTACTTGGGAATGCACTTTCTGTATTAACTTCGGGTCCATAGACCCCTGCTCTGGCCAGTCTGCAACCAGTAGTGGCCATACTATTGTACACATTAATTTCAACTTCTCTTTACTCAATTCCACACCATAATCATGTGTTGCATACAACACTTCAAAATTCCGCACCATATACTCCAAGGGCGTCTCACCCTTCTTAACCTTCTTGGGTTTAGACGACCCGTTACCCATTGTTACTCTCAAGGGCGGTAACCTTCTCACAATACAGATATTATTTTTAGCAAAAACACTTGAGATTTACTGTCTGGTACTTCAGTCAACAATTCATATATATCGTATTCGCTTCCTCCGTCAGTAGCCGACTGCAGTCGCCTGAGCCGGAAACGTACCTTGGGAGTCCACTTTCTAGTTTGCTTCCTCGCTAGGCGAGTAGGCGCACAATCACTCTCAACACTCACAGCAGCATTCACAGCACATACTTGTACCAGATACATTCAGCACAAAACAATACATAAACAGTTCTACTCTTTCTACTAGCCGAGGGCACTCCGTCCCTCTTTTTGGCTCCTTATACCTAATTGATTGAACTCTAACTCTTGTCTGCTTGTGGCTATGTGCACCCCGTTCTATAACAACACTCCCGTCTGCAATTCCACTTTGCGTATGGGTAATCTACCCACCCGGCACCACTTCCGCTGCAGCTACCGCTGACCTCAATTGGCCCCCTTCACTACACGACGTACACACTAGCACTGACTCAGGGCTCTCAGCCCAGTCACAGAAATCCCTCCTCCTTTCCTTGTCCACGTGCAGAAGCTCTATTTACAAACACTGACTACAACTATGCAACTCCACGTGGCTACCCTCTCCCTCTCTTACAGAACTACCATTTGGTTAACATCCGATCCCTCGGGTTCAGACATGCGCTAGCCACTCTGGCTCCTTTGCTTGTCCGTGCTGTCGGCGGCGGGTTCGGTAAGTCAACAAGACCGTGGCCGCGGGTCTCCTTATCCGACTATAGTCGGATGTTTCCCTTTATACCGGTATCTCTGATACACATACAAACATAGAAGACACTTTACCTATCGCCGCGCTGCTCGGTGTTTCCTCAGACTCAATGGTGTCCCAGCTTCCCGGGCCGGGGGTCCATTTGGGATGAGATGAGGTCCACTGAACAGGAAATCCTGCTTGGCACCTGCAGATGTCAGCTCACCTTCAACGGACGCCCAACCGACGGGATCACTCGCACCTGCAGTCAACCGCTACAGTGTCCAGCAGTCGTTGCCGTGCCGGCAAGGGCCTGTATCCCGCCTCACGAGCCCCCAAGAAATGTTACCGGAATCTGCTAGGTTCACTCGGGACGAGGCCGGACCGGACACGAGCAAGGATTGTCTGAACACGAGTCTCTTCAGGAAAGGCAAACTTTAATGTGACATCACACAGAATGCTCACACAGGATTGAATCGCAAAGAGTGAGCCCCGAACTCACCCGACCAGGGGTCTTATACCCCGAATACATAATTAGGTACATCCCAATTAACCCACCTCCCTGTGACACTATCCCACTCCACGTGGGTTAGTACCTCCCTTGGTCAATTACAAAGACATTCCATACATTGGCCGTAAATTGGCAAGCTTCATGTTAGTTTGACAGAAGATGATTTGCTGCTTCGCTCAATCCAGCCTGTGCCCACCTCCCTAGAGCCTGTTTATTTGTTGTAGATAAGACCTGGTCTGTTTTCTATGCTCTTCTTTGTCTTGCTACAGGCCTCTGTGACCTTGGTGTATCCATTTCTCATCCTGTCCCTCTGTGCCAGGAACGGCCCGGATCTTCCTCAATTTTAATTGCTTCTCTGCTAATCTAACACATTCCTAAAATTCTATGTAAGCTTCATTCTAGTTTCAACTGAAATCTACCTAGTTATATTCAAACGAACCAATATTCTGAACAAGATGGCCGCCTGGCTCATAATGGCGACCATCTTCTGACCTGGTTCTCTTTCACAATCACCCGCCAGCACTGAGCCAACGGATTGTGAACCAAATTTCTCCTCCACAGTGTCCCATCCCCAAATCACTTCTTACACTGATCTCTTCAGTTCAGACGGATCTGTCCCTTCTACTGGAACAACAGTTAAAGGGAAAAGAGGGGGGAAAAAAACGCAGAAAAAGATTTACAGATGCAATTAGGAAAACACGAGTAAGGGAAGTAGGGAAAAAGTATCGTCAAACTCATCTGCCAAGTCAGTAAAGAGGCTGTAATAAAGTATGTGGAGTTATAGCACACTCTCAACCCACCAGGATTACACTGGAGTCAAGCCATCAGACAGTTCAAAATCAGGGGTCATGCTATCAGTTATTTTTTGTTGATATTCAACAGAGAAAAAAAATAGATTACATAGTATTACATACTTATATAGGCTGAAAAAAGACATGCGTCCATCGGGTTCAGCCTCTCACACATCACCTACTGCTGTTGATCCAAAAGAAGGCAAAAATCCCAGCATGAAGCACTCGCCAATATGCAACACACTGGGAAAAAATTCCTTCTTGACCCCAGAATGGCAGTCAGATTTCTCCTTTGATCAAGAAGCTTACCCACATATTAAATATTATAACCCTTAATATTCTGTGTCTGCAGGAAGTCATCCAGTCGTTTTTTAATACGTCTGTACAGTCTCTGACCCAACCACCTCAACAGGCATAGAATTCCACAGCTTTAATGTTCTCACCGTAAAATAACTCTTCCTATGATTTAGGCTGAATTTCCTTTCGTCCAGTCTAAATGGGTGACCTCGTGTCCTGTCTATAGTCCTGTTAATGAATAGTTTTCCAGACAAAGGTTTATAATGGCCTTGTATATATTTCTATAAGGTTATCAGATCTCCTCTAAGACGCAGTTTCTCTAAACTAAACAGGTTTAAACTTGTTAGCCTTTCCTCATAACTTAAACCTTCCATTCCCCTTATTAATTTAGTCGCCCGTCTCTGCACTTTTTCTAGCACTATAATATCCTTTCTTAAGACTGGTGCCCAAAATTGCACGGCATATTCTTTTTTTTGCAATATAAAGTTTTATTGAGTACCAATAGAAGTTAAGATACACAGATATAATAATGACAACAGAGGCCACGCAGGGCCTTCCAGCAACATAAGCCACATAATTGGAAGTGGATATCCAACAACAGTATATGGTACATTTTACTCAGTATAATAAACAATAATTACATTAATGAGGTAAACAGAAAAAAAGAAAATAAAAACAGAAAAAGGAAAAAAGTATAGAAAAATAAATCACGGTTCGAAAGGCATTAAGGCACGCTTCTGGAGGATCTATAGGACATCCAACCATCCCATACAGTTCGATATAGTGGGAGAGCATTGCAGGCCGAGGCGAACATCTCCTCATATTTACAGATACTATCCAGGTGATTCAAGACTTCTGAAAGTGAGGGGATAGAGAGGGACTGGCCAGCACCAATTTGGCGACCCCTAGGATTGTAGAAATCAACCCTCGCGGTGGTATTTGAATAGTAGTGGGAATAAAATGTAAAAGGTAAGTTTTGGGTTGGAGAGGAAGGTCTAATGAATTACATGTTTTGATCAGGCGGTGAATTTCTGCCCAATAAGGGCCAATTTTAAGGCAGGACCAAAAAATATGAAGGAGTGAACCTTTATCTGCAGAACAGCGCCAGCAGACATCCGTACCTTTGGTGACATGGTGCAATCTAGCAGGGGTAAGATACCAGCGGTACAGTAATTTAAGATGTGCTTCTCTCATGCCGGTGCTCTTAGATAGCCGATACACCGAGGACGTGGCATAGAACCAGTTCTCCCGTGAGAAGGACAAATTTAAGTCTTTTTCCCATCTCAGCATATATGGCAATTTGCGTACTTTACGTGGAGACACTAAGCTTCGGTAACAGGGAGACATTGGTTTCATTAAACTCTTTTTACCCAAACAGAGTCTGTGAAAGGCTGTAGTATCCACAAGGGGAATCGTACCCACTTTTCGAGTCAATAATATGTGTTTAATACGGAGGTAGGTGAAAAGTTCATTTAGGGGGACACCAAATTCCTGAACTAAATCTGGGAATGGTTTAATAGAGGATTGAGTGAGAAGGTGCTGGACGAGGGTCACACCTTGGAGCGTCCAAGAGGCAAGATGTAGATCAGGAGACATTCTACTTAACATTTGCACCCCTCAGTTTCTTAACAGTCTAAATGGTTTAAGTAACGGTCGGCCCCATTGATGACAGGTCATGACCGAGAGATAGGAGGAAGGAAGTATCCTCCCCATTTTACTTCTAGGGAGCAGGTCATACCACATAAAATCATGGATGGAGTTGGGAGCGACTGTGATGGAACCGTTCTCTTCCGTCTGTCCTGACTCTCCAGACACCCCTTCGTTGTGGTCAGCCCGGCTACTGGGAGCGCTGTCCTCAGCGCCTCGAGCAGCTTGACCCGCCTGATTCTGTTCCTCTGCCCTGGAGCCGTTAGGGATCTGCAGAAGGCCGCTCGGTGCCTTCTGAGGTTGAGTGTATAGTGTAGCGTCGCTGAAATAAAACACCAGACGCGGCTGTATGCTTTAAAACAGGATTCTCTCTCTGTCTCAGTCTCAGAGTTCTGACTTTTAATGAACAAAAACACCACCATTTATGCTGAAATCCAACAGCCATAATTTGCATAAATGACGCACATCGTCCTACTAAAATGCTAATTACATTATGTCATATAGGTATTTACAATAAACATTCTTTACATTCTTTAGCCTTTAGCTCACACAATATTTGCATAATCTATTGTAAAGGAGATCAGTTAGGTTTTGGCTGAGACAATGGTGACTCCCAACCTCTGAGACATGTAAATAGATAGCAAATGAACAAAGAGAAAAACCCTTTTGCATAATCACAAATTACTCAACCTATTTTACAATCTATACGAAAGAAAGTATTGCACTCACTGCAGGTAGTACAATAAAAAACGCATTTTTACCTAAAGAAATATAAGTATATTTAAAACTAAAGCTACGCCATTTTACACTAAACTAATTTAAACTAAAACCAAACGATGTAATATATATTTAAAAACACACAATATAAATTGAACATAAAGTCTCTTGGGGTTTGAAGCATGGAGCGTTACATCAGCTCCATGACAGCGACAACAGCATTTTCCACGCGCAACCATAAAGGGGGTTCTGGGGCGTGCAGCGCAGCTAGCAATTGGGCTAGCAAGGATGCTCTATAATATTTCAAAAGGTCAGGGAAGCCGAGACCACCTATTGTGATCGGGGTCGTAATCGTAGTAGCCGAAATCCTAGGGGGTTTGCGTTTCCAGATATGGGTAAACAGCATTTTTTGCATCCGCATCAGGATATGTGCTGGGAGGAAGACCGGGACATTACAAAAATAATAGAGGATTTGTGGGAGAATTGTAATTTTTAAAGAAGCCATACGGCCGAGCCAGGACAGATCCACTGTATGCCATGACTGCAGTTGTTTTTCAATAGAATGCAGGAGAGGGAGAAAATTATGTTTGACTATGGAGCTCCTATTTTTCGACAGGAAGATGCCCATGTATTTAATGGATTCCGAACACCAATCAAAGGAGTATTAACTCTTAAGGGTAACTAGCGAGGGACCAGGAATATTCAGAGGGAGGGCCTGCGTTTTACTAACATTACTTTTATAGTAGGATAACTGACCATATTGTCCTAGCAAACTAAAAAGAGGAGGTAAGGAGGTGTCTGGGGTAGATAAGTAAAGGAGGATATCATCCGCAAACAAAGCGAGTTTCTGCTCACCCGCTGGTGTAGGCAGGCCAGATATAGATGGATTCAATCTAATATGGGATTCCAATGGCTCTAAGGCCAAGACAAAAATTAATGGAGATAAAGGGCAACCCTGACGAGTGCCGTTAGTGATCGAAAAGGAAGGAGATGAAAATCCCATACTTAACACTTTTGCCGAGGGGGTAGAGTACAGAGCCATAATACTTTGGACAAACAAGGCGGGAAACTGAAAGGCCTCCAACGTTTGATGCATAAAAGCCCAGTGCATGCGATCAAATGCTTTTTCAGTGTCCAAGGATAACAGGAGCCCCGGGGTCTATTATATCGAAGAGGCAACGTGTATTATCACACGCCTGCCTCCCCTGCACAAATCCTGTCTGATCTGGATGAATCAATTTCGGGAGCAAAGGCACGATGCGCGAGGCCAGTAATTTCGCATGAAGTTTAATATCTACATTCAGTAGGGAAATGGGGCGGAAATTCACGCAGTGAGTAGGCAGTTTGCCAGGCTTAGGGAGGATGATCACAGTAGCCATAAGCATCTCTGGAGGGACTCGGCCAGTATTTTTGATGTCATTAAATAAGGAAGTTAGGGTAGGGACAAGAAGTTGGGCGAATTTTTGATAATAAAGATTAGACATCCCATCAGGGCCCGGTGCTTTACCCTTCGGGAGGGCGTGTATCGCTTTGCTAACGTCTTCCTCAGAGAAAGGGGCTAGCAAATCAGCTTGCTGAAAGGGTAATAACTTTGGTAGGTGTGCCTCTGCCATAATGTTGGATATGTCTGCCGAGCAGGGCGATGGAACAGCCGGGTCAGAATTGAGATTATAAAGGCAGCTGTAATAATTGTCAAATTCCGAAACAATCAATGCTGGGTTTTGCACCATTCGTCCCCCCTGAACATTCAATATGGGTGATTTTAGTGTGAATACGTTTAGCCCTAAGTTTAGAGGCCAATAGTTTCCCCGCCTTGTTACCCTGAGTATAGGAGGCATAATTAAGTTTGCGCAAAGAGCGTTCTATAACTTGTAGGTTCAGGTACTCCAATTCCTTCCGCAGGGAAAGCAATTGGGGCGTAACTGTCGAAGTCGGTCATGTTTTATTTTGGGACTCTAAGGAGGAAATTTGCTTTAGGAGAGCCGTCGCCTTAAGGGCGCACTGTTTCTTTCTATAAGCCCCTTGTTTGATGAAGTGACCTCTGATAACCGCTTTGTGAGCCACCCACATCGAGGAGATCGCCACCTCTCCCGGGGTATTTAATCTAAAGTAATCTGCAAGAACCGATGTGGCCCTTTCCCTCCCAGCAGAATCAGTGATCAATGAGTCAGTTAATCGCCACGAGCCCATACCACGAGCTGGAAAATGGGCACGGAAGGACAATATCAAGGGGGCATGGTCAAACCACGTCATGGGTCCTATTTGAGCATTTGAAAGGTGGGGGACCATAGTTCGGTGTATAAGGCATAAATCAATTCAACTGTAGGAAGAGTGCACGTGGGGGAAAAAAAGTGTAATCTCGGACCTGGGGGTGGGAGATGCGCCAAGTGTCATACAGATCAGCAGAATGCAAAAATTTCTGAAACGGTGACCAAGAGATTTAGCTTTTTGAGAGGGGATGCGACCCCCAGAAGACTGGCAATCAACTATGGGGCAAGGAGCCATATTAAAATCACCACAAATATACAAAGTGCCTTGACTAAGAGACTGAATTTTTTTATGGGCCTTCCTCAGGAATTGCAACTGGTTAACGTTCGGGAAGTACAAATTTACAATGGTCACCGGGACATCATTAAGGGAACCAAACAATAGCAATATTCTCCCCTCCTTATCCTGGTACTGAGATGCAACCTGAAACAACCAACCTCTATGAAAAAGGATGGAGACTCCTCTAGACTTCGTGGGGGACATAGAGTGATAAGCATCAGGGTACATCTGAGACCGAAGACGGGGGGCATCTTGAGATCGAAAATGTGTCTCCTGCAAACACACCACCGCAGGTTTATATTTATGTAAATCACGAAAGAGGCAATGTTGCTTAAAAGGGACGTTCAAACCCCTAACATTAAAAGAAAAAAATTTCAATTCAGGGGAACCCATTAATCAAAATGTAAAGGAAACACGCATTGGAAAACACCATGTGTCGAGCACCACCTCCCTTTCCCACACCCACAAAGCAGGCAATCCCCAGCATGTAAGAAACTGAAGTCCTTCAGAGTCCTGTGCAAAACAGAAGGAACTGAGGAGAAAAACCAGACGAATCATGAGAGAGTCAAAAAGAAAAAAGAAAAATCACAAAGTACAGTAACAGCGAAATCACTGCGAGCCCGCAGTGAAAAAGGGTGTAACTCGCCGTTGTGGATGATGCAAGGCAAAAAAACAGGGGAGTAAGCACCCACGAGGGGGGGGGGTATCCCTGGTACTTCAGGGAGAACAAGTATCCAGATCAATGGTGTCTTACCAATTCCAAGCCACCAAGGGGGGGGGGAGAGGGAGCTCGGTTCCATTGCAAAGGACAATCCATCCCGTCAGTGAAGAATAATCAAAAAGAGATAAAATCTCACGGGGGTCAAATAGTCGGCAGCAATGAATAAACAAGAAGACTCAGGCAGAAAAACCAGTATAGGTCCAGACATCAAAACCTGCCACTCACTTCAGCTTAACGTGGTGCCACTCCAGCGAAACCTTAAGCAGACACGCCATTACCACACGTGGTGGGGTATACTCCTGCACAAACCCCCATTCCTGAAGAAGTTGCATGCCCGCTGGGACATTGGAGATGGCATGTAGTTTCCCCTCTTTCCACACCAGTAATTTAGTCGTGAATCCCCATCTGTAAGCCACCTTGTGGCTCCTCAGCAGCTTTGTCAGCGGTAGAAATTCACGTCGTTTCGCCAGGGTTATCATCGATAAATATGCAAGCAGAAGCAGGGCAGCATTAGGAGCAGGCAGAGTAGGGCCTTTTCTAGCAGCCGTCATTAAGGACTCCTTAATATGATAAAAGTGAACCCGCACAATAACATTTTGGGAAACATCAGGCGAAAGATGTCTCGCTTTAGGCAACCGATGTGCGCGGTCCAGGAGGAGGTCTTGGGGGGTAGCTGAAGGGAGCAGCAGTTGGAAAACCTCCATTAAGTATGCCGGAAGATCTGCCAGTACCACCGCCTCCGGGATACCACGAATCCGTACGTTAATTCTGCGGGAGCGGTCCTCTAAATCAGCAACTTTTGTGGCTAGTGCGTCATGAGCTGTCTGTAAAGCCTGAAGTCTGTCCACCAGGTCATTATGAGCAAGGCAAAGGTCGTCAGATTTTGATTCAAGATTGTCAGTGCGCTCACCTAAGCCCTGAACATCGTGTTGAAGCTCCTGCAGCAACTCTTTGAAATCAGCCTGGAGAGTGGTGCAGAGGCCCTGCAGCATAGCATGCATGGCCCTCTCAGATGCTGGGGACATGTCAGACAGAAGGTCCTCATCCTGTTCCTCCAATTCCATGCCAGAGAGAGAAGAACCCGAGGTCGAGGTTCTTTCTCGATCTCTGATCTGCTGGTCTCTGATCTCTGATCTTTCTCTGATCTGCTGGAGCGGGACCCCTCGAGCTGCCGCTGTGCCTTTGGGGGAGCCATCCTGACGCAGGAAGGTGTTAGGACCCCGAGGGAGGTAAGTTGAAGGTGGGATGGCCCCTGTGGTAGCCGCAAGACTGGGAGAACCGAGCGCCACTCACAGAGCTCTCAGACCATGCGGCCGCTCGTGTCGCCAGCTAGCCATACCCCCAAATTGCACGGCATATTCAAGGTGCGGTTTTTCCATTGATTTATAAAAAGAGGCAAAATTATGTTTTCATCCCGAGAGTGAATTCCCCTTTTAATGCATGCCAATACCTTGCTGGCTGAAAAAACTGAACCGAGGGTTCAGAAAAAAAGTACCATTATTATACCATATGAGGCTCAGGAGGAACCTAGCAAAAAACTTTCCAATAATTTTATTATAACTCAAAAGACAATAAAAACCGTTCATACATCCTAAAAACATATACAGTGAAAAATGTGGGCGATATACTTATAAATTGCTGACAGGGGTATCACTGTGGTGAGTGGTGTTATGAAGGATATAAATTATGGTGACACTGTTCCAGATCGGATGGCTAATATATGACCTGAATAATGAAGACCTAATACATAGGGTAATTATTTCAGGGGAATAATGCACTGTTCCAGCACTATGCTTCAGGAATACTTCAATGAGGTAGGTCAGTTAACAATAGACGAAGAAGATACCCCAAAATGACAGGAATCCACAAATAGATCCACTGCCAGAAGAGCATTGTATGGTTAGTCTTTCGTGAGACCATTCACCATTGCCATGTGGCTATATCTATATGGGTGACTGTTAATCTTTTGTTGGCACACAGCGGGGCATCCAAGTCAATTGTATCAAAAACAGATCTCTATTGTAGCACTTTTATGGTCAGATAGTGGAAGCAAGTGGTAATCCAGGTCATTAGTTATTCACAATAATTCAGTTGAAAATAAATGTGTTAGTAAAGCACTAATAGATTCTCATTTCTTATGGTGAACACATGAAGAAGCCTTTCAAGCAGTCATCTGTGCACCTGGTAGTCATAAAGATGAATTTCTATGTATGGACAAAACCTCCCATATCCATTCATTGTTACAAAATTATCATGACGTGCTGATATATGCCATATATACAGAAAAGATGAGATTCACTTTTATAGATTCACAAGGAGATCAATTAGCCTCTAATCAATCAGGCTATCAGATCAAATCATATATTGCTTTATTTGTATAGCAGGTTTCACTCATTGTATAGATGGATCTTGTTCATCAATTGCATAAGGAGAATTTCTCAGCTTGCAGCCAAAGGGCAACTTCACATTTCATTAATAACGACCGTCTAATGGGTTAATAAACAATGGATATAAAATACTCCACTTGTATATAGCTGACCAGAGTAAATATCACCAGGTATGTAGGTGGATCTTTTGTAACAATTGCATACACAAAATTCCTCAGTTTTTTGCCAAATGGCAAGACCCCCACTTCATTGGTATCGACCAATAAATAGATTAATCACAAATCTTTTGTATAGCAGGTATCGCAGATTACATTGACATATTGTTAAAAGGTGCAGGTATCACCAATTATGTAGGTAGATCTTTTGCATGAATTGCATAACCCAAAAAAACTCCTTAACTACTAACCAAGGGGCACAATCCCCACTTTATCAGAGTCAACCATCCAATAGATTAATCACCAATAAGCAAGTGTTGCTCCATTTACGTAACAAGTAAAAAATATCAAAGATTGTATGGGTGGATCCATATATCAATTGCATAGCTATAGGCAAAACTAGTCAGTTTGCGGCCAAACAACCACAGACCCCACTTCATAAGTTATCAAAGTGATTTGATCGCCATCAAAAACCAATGTGGGGACTCCCCCATTAAACGTTTAAAACATAATAGTCTATTGCTCAACGCGTTTCAAAAGCTTGCGCTTTCTTCATCAGGAGAGATTTACCTTAAGTCCCTCTGTAAGCCATCTGAATTTATACTCTCCGTCTCTCACTGTATGCAGCTGATATCAATTTGGTTTCCATTGATTGAGGGCGTTCGTGGAAGAAGGCCGTGCATATCACCGCCGTTAGCTACGTATGCGTTCCATACTCGGTTGTTGAGGCACTTTCCCTTCCTCATTCTGTTGCGCATGCGCAGTATGGCTTTGTTCCGACAAGTGTGGATATTGCTGTATTAGGGTTCTATTCACAAATTGATCAAGGGGTTTCGGCATACCGCGTTAATAGAGGGATGTTGTCAAGAATGATTAACAGATATATGGGTAATCGATGCTCTCCAAGGTGATCAGTTTAAAAAGGAGAGTCTATAAAGCCCATATTAAATATCATAATTTCCTATTCCCCCTTGGTTTATTAAGTTTTTATTAATAGTGTATGAGTCATTTTATTCTTCTGACACAAATCCATATATATTTTGCCTATCTTGATAGTATAATCATCCGAGCAGAATCCGAACATTACAAAACTATCTGGCTGGTAATAGCTAGTTGTTAGCAATATAATCGGTTAGGAAACACAATATAAGGTCCACTAATTTCATTATACAAGGAGAGATCATATAATTCCAATGGCGGGATTAGGGTATTAGGATATATATTTATGTTGGAATGTTAGTTGCTAAGAGAACCATATTCCCATAAATTTCATTATTTGCCTATGAACGGCGTGAATGTAAATCCTTCGTTGAGACCCTGTGGAAATAGGGTACCCAAACGATATATCCAAAATGCCTCTCTTTGTCTCAACCTCACGTCCCAGTTGCCTTTGCGTGGTCCTGGATGAACTTGATCTATAATTTGAAATTGCAGGTTTGATATTGTGTCTCCGTGTATGGTGTTGACATGTCTAGAAATTAGTGTTTCTTTTAAGTAATTAATCGATCTGACATGTTCCAGAATTCGAGTCCTAAATTCACTTATCGTTTTTCCGATAACCTATACCTGAGAGAAAAAGTACATCTGGTACACTACTCCCTTACTTTTGCAGTTGTAAAAGTTCTTAACCGTAAAGGATTTAGAATTATCGTGGTTGTGAAAGGTCTTTGAGTTCTTAGAAATAAAGTTGCAAGCTTTACATCTTCCACATTTCTATGTCCCTTTGAGGGGATTCTGTAACCAGTTTGATTTAGGTGTTTTTGATCTCTGAAAATGGCTTCGGACCAATAGATCATTAAGATTCTTTGCTCTTCTTGCGGTCATGGTCACAGACGATGACATTTTCTTCTCAAGGTGTCTGTCTTGCGAGAGGATGGGCCAGAATCTGTTGCAAATCTCTTTTACTTTTTTCCAGCCTGTCGAAATTACCGATTAGTCTAATATTAGAATCATCTTTTTTTCTTCTTGTGTCAATCAACAGACTATCCCGAGGGCAGAGAAGCGCTCGTTTATATGCTCTTTTGAGAATTTTATTGGAATATCCTTTTTCTTTAAGGCTTTTCTCAGCATTCTCGCTTTCTCCTTAAATTCAATTTCTGAACTACATAGTCTTCGTAATCTTAAATATTGACCTACCGGGATTCCTTTCTTTAGGGGTCTAGGATGAAAGCTGTCCCATTGTAGGAAGCTGTTGGTTGCAGTCGGCTTACGATATAGGCTCGTATGAGGGTTGAATTATTTTTTTCTGATATTGATATCTAAAAAGTTGATAGTCCATATTTGTCTCATAAGTAAATTCAAATGATTATCGTTAACCCTTTCGCTGCTGAGGCTTTTCCCGCCCCTGTGCTGAGGTCATTTTTACCGGTTTTGCTCATCATGTTTAAACGTGTTTTGAAGGCTTATTTTAGTATATGACCCAGACATATTATATATCGTTCTTTCCGTCAGACTCGGTAGATTCATAATATGTCATTATTATATGTATACGTTATGTCATGTCTGTATATTATAACAAAAAATGCAATAAAATATGTATTTTCAATAATTTACAATGTGTAAAGTGTTTTTTTTCACATTTTAACATGCGAGCAATTGCGGTTATATTTTGTATGGGGTGCGCTTGTTAAAAAAATTAGAGATGGGGTCTCGTTACATTTTTTTTTGGGGAAAATTACACTATTTTTAACAAACGCACCGCATACAAAAATCGTTAGTGCAGCATCATTGTTCACATTATAATTGAAATGGGAACAATATTGCTGCATTAACAAACCAAAAAAAAAAGTGTTTATTTTTTTTTTTATAATTTTTTTTTTAAATTTTTTTTATTTATTTTTTTCATTTATTTATTTTTTGACAAACTTTTTCACTTTCATGTTTGGTATCGTTGGAACGGCCATGCTCTGGCCGATCCAACCATACCAAACATTAACCCCTAGCTGCCACGGATCGGGAGATAGGGAGTTCATTGGAACTCCCTATCTCCACAGTTGGTGGCAGTTAGGGGTTAAGTCCAGGACTGGCGTCATCGTGCTACGCACGATGACGCCAGTCCTCAGGGGGAGTTCCCGGAGGCTTGGCCGACATCCAAGATGTCGGCCAGCTCCGGGAAAGGATCGCGAACCGGCGCTTTTCAGCGCCGATTCGCGATCCAGCTCCCCAGGGGTTAATGCCAGGCACCATTTGGAAGGGCAGGCTGTGCCCTTCCAAATGATGCCTGGGTTAACCCCCGCAGAGCCGCCGATCGGGAGAGAGAGAGGTCCGAAGGACCTCCCCCCTCCCTTTCAGGCGCCTCCTCCGCACATGCGGGGGGGCGCCTGAATTAGGTGTCATCGCGCTGCCGCGATGACACCTAATTCCAGCGGCTGCGGTCCCGGATGCCGGGCTGACATCGAGGATGTCAGCCCGCACCGGGGGGGCCAGCGATCGGCCGGAACCCGGCCGAACGCTGACCCCAATGGGAGGACGCGCTCAGCGCGTCCTCCGCATACCAGCGGGAATGCTGAGGACGCGCTGAGCGCGTCCTCAGCATTGAAGTGGTTAAGACTTGAAATAAATTTTTCAAATGATTGTCACCTCTCCAGAGAACCAGTATGTCGTCTATGTAACGTTTCCACATGGTGAAATAATCCTGGAATTCTGCCATTTTTGGACCACACACGACCTTTTCCTCCCACCAACCCAGATATAGGTTGGCGTAAGTTGGAGCACAGGATGTTGCCATTGCTGTCCCGACCTCCTGGCAGTAAATTTTGCCATCGAATAGGAAGAAATTGTGCATCAAGACAAATGATAGTAGTTGGATTACAAATGACTGATGTGCTATAGAGAAACGTTCATCTTTTTCGATGAAATATTGTACACATTTAAGCCCCAAATCATGAGGTATGCTACTGTACAAAGATTCCACATCAATGCTACATAAAATACAATCATCCGGTACAGAGGTTTCATTCAGGATTTTAAGCATTTCTTTGGTGTCCCAGATATATGATGGGAGAGACTCTACCGTTCTCCTCAGTGCCTTATCTATATAAATGCTGCTATTTTGTGTTAAGTTGTTTTGACTAGACACAATCGGCCTACCAGGCGGAGGTATTTTTCCTTTATGCATTTTTGGGATGCCATAAAACGTGGAGATGGTCAGTTGGTTAGGGATCATGAAATGAAATTCATTCTTAGAGATCAGTTCTTTTTCCAAGGCATCATTTAAGATTTCCCTTAATTCATTAGAATAAGCATCGGTGGGATTTATAGGTAATATCCGATATGTAGTTGTATCCTCTAGAATTTTTAATACCATTTCACAATATTGATCTTTATTCATAATGACAATGTTGCCTCCCTTATCTGACTTTTTGATGATAATGTCATCCATGTCTTTTAATTCGGAGAGGGCTCGTAGTTCCTCTGGTGTCATATTGTCCTCTGTTTGATCTTGCAATTCTTTCGTATCGATTTTATCAATTTCGTTACATACTAGTTTACAGAATGTATCCAGGTGACCATATTCTGCTATCAACGGAGTAAAATTACTTCTTAGGGTCAACTCTGTTTGAAACTTCGTATTTGTGGATTCAACATTGAAAAGATCAGTAAGAATGGCTAGAGTCTCTTGATCTGTCTCATCAAGACCATATCATTTGGATGTTTTTTCTAATTGGATTGAGTGAAATTTCTTAACAGCTAATTTTCTTGTGAAAAGGTGAACATCTTTGACCCATTCGAACGCGTTAAATTTTGGTCTTGGAATATAATGTCCTCCTCCGTATCAGTTGTTTAATATTCAGAGGTGGAAACAGGTTCTATCCGTTTCTGAGTACTCTTCTTGATTTGGTATTTGAAGATCTTGCCTGATTTAAAATCAAAGGAATCGCGTACAAATTTATTAGGTTTGAATTGTCTAATTCTACCATCAAAGTCATCTAAATTAGATTTAAGATATTGTTCAAGACTAGAAAATAGCGGTTGATTATTGAATTCCTGTACAGATTCGAGCCCCTTTTTAATAGGTTTCTCTAGTTCGACTAGTGTTTCTTGTTCGTGTCTAATCAGAATTTGCATGAATTTGTTCGGACATTCCATAGCTGCTTCCTCCCATTCTTTCTGGAACGTCTCTTTCTTAAAGGATGCAGCTGGTGGATTTTGTCTCCTTAGTCCCCTTGGGACCATCTGTTTAGCTATATAGTTTTGTAAAGATGAAACTTCCCATTGGGCTCTAATCTGTTGTTTGACAAGTTTGTCCAAATTATTAAACGACCCATGTATATTCGTGTTATTTGGTGACTCTTGTTCATTTGTAACAAGGAAAAAAGGTGTCATCTGCGCTCGTTTCTATGTGTTCCATGTACAACAAAACTGAGGTTTTTGTTTGTTTCAATGGCCATTGCAACGTAAGCTCACTCGCCATTTCACGGCACCTCTTTACAGAGTGAGTACCTAACAATTGTAACCAAAAAGCCGCTCTACTGAGCAGCTCCAAGCCCCTCCTGCTGCTTTTCAGCCAAGGAGAGGCAGAGATAGTGGGTTTTATTTATACACGCACCAAACACTTCCCATTTGGGATTAAAAACAAAAACATGGAAAGAGGAACAGCTGCAGAACGACGGACTGGTGTTACAAGCATGATATACATAAATACAGAAAAAATGGCATCGCGCCCATACTCACCGGAGCGGCAGCAACTGCCAGGAGTAACAGCCCAGTTAATGTATAAAACATAACAAGGAAAAAAGGTGTCATCTGTGCTCGTTTCTATGTGTTCCATGTACAACAAAACTGAGGTTTTTGTTTGTTTCAATGGCCATTGCAACGTAAACTCACTCGCCACTTCACGGCACCTCTTTACAGAGTGAGTACCTAACAATTGTAACCAAAAGGCCGCTCTACTGAGCAGCTCCAATTGCAATGGCCATTGAAACAAACAAAAACCTCAGTTTTGTTGTACATGGAACACATAGAAACGAGCGCAGATGACACCTTTTTTCCTTGTTATGTTTTATACATTAACTGGGCTGTTACTCCTGGCAGTTGCTGCCGCTCCGGTGAGTATGGGCGCGACGCCATTTTTTCTGTATTCTTGTTCATTTGTGTCTGAAAAGGTTAAGTCGCTATTTTTGCACCAACATTTTAGGTTCTCAATTGAGGACAAGAAATTAGAATGGTTCACGGGTTACAGTTTGAGGTGAGACAAAGAGGTGATATTGGGCCTCAGAATGGGTCTTAACCCCTACTTATCATAAAAGAACCAAGAAGAAGAAAAAACAAAAAAAGGTTTGAGGCCAATAGGTACTCTGATAAGGATTAAACCTTGAACTTGTATACACTGAAAAAACTGAACAGAGGGTTAAAAAAAAAAGTACAATTATTATACCGTATGAGGCTCAGGAGGAACCTAGCAAAAAACTTTCCAATAATTTTATTATAACTCAAAAGACAATCAAAAACTATCATACATCCTAAAAACCTTATACAGTGAAAAATGTGGGCGATATTACTTATAAATTGCTGACAGGGGTATCACTGTGGTTACTGGTGTTATGTAGCATATAAATTATGGTGACACTGTTCCAGATCGGATGGCTAATATATGACCTGAATAATGAAGACCTAATACATAGGGTAATTATTTCAGGTGAATAATGCCCTGTTCCACTGCGATGCTTCAGGAATACCTCAATGAGGTCGGTCTGTTAACAATAGACGAGGAAGATACCCCAAAATGACAGACATCCACAAATAGATCCACTGCCAGAAGAGGAAAATTGGATATATGGTTAGTCTTTCGTGAGACCATTCACATAGAAACATGGAAAAATGTCGGCAGATAAGAACCTTTCGGCCCATCTAGTCTGCCCAATTACATGGATACTTTACCTGGATTTATCTTTTGTTTAGGATAGCCTTATGCCTATCCCATGCTTGCTTAAATTCAATTACTGTTTTGGCCTCTACCACTTCTACTGGAAGGCTGTTCCATGTATCCACCACCCTCTCAGTAAAATAATGCTTCCTGATGTTACTTTTAAACCTTTGCCCCTCTAATCTAAGACTATCAGGGTTATCCAAAGAGATTCGAAAAGTCACCGCACGTTCGGTGACTTTTCGTTCTCTTCAATTCGGTTCCTTTTGCCGATTGCATTTCGGTGACCCTGCGGTGTATTCAGCAAACACCACAGGGTCCCCGAATTGCAGGGAAAGGCTGCCGCAAACCTGACGAAAACTAACCGAATGCATGCTGAAAACAAGCAAAAACATCTGGATTAACCTTCGAAGAAGCCGAACAGGAGCCGAACAGGAGCCGAATCACACAGAGCCGAAGCAGCTGTGACGTAGAGGAGGCAGTGAATAAATTAGCAAAACCATTTGTATGAATCTGGGAAAATGAAACGCTGTTTGCAAAGAAACTACTGAGCGAAAATGTCTGAAATTTTCACAGGAGGTCCAGGGAATGATAATAAAGAGGGCTGGTACAAAAAAATAAGTAAACTGAAATAAAAATCAAAAAAAAAATCGGACTTTGAAAAAAAAAAAAAAAATCTGAAAAATGCTTAAAGTGTCCTAACAAATCTATAAATAAAGAGACTTTTTGCTGCAGAATTTTATAATGAACGGTTTATTAGATATTGAATTAAAACGGGAATACTTTTAACATTGAAGCCTATGGGATTCTCCTGAATAAATTTGCCGAATTAAACCACCGAATGGCAGGGCATTAGGGGAACCTTTCACTGCTGGTTTGTGTTCTCTGAATAGCCGAAGCAGTGCTTCTCTATGGGGATTTCTCTGCCCTCGAACAGGCACCGAACAGGCACCGTATGTTCAGGCAATTCGCCAGGATTTGGCGAATTGCCTGCTCTCTGGATAGCCGAATGGCCAGGAAAGGTAACCGAATACGGATTTTCAGCGTTCGGTTACCTTTCTCAAGCAATTCGGATCTCTTTGGATAACCCTGTATGTCCTCTTGTTTTGCTACTTTGTTTCTGTTTAAATATACTCCCTTCCTCTACCATGCCATACTGCGCATGCGCAACAGAATGAGGAAGGGAAAGTGCCTCAACAACCGAGCATGGAACGCATACGTAGCTAACGGCGGTGATACGCACGGCCTTCTTCCACGAATGCCCTCAATCAATGGAAACCAAATTGATATCAGCTGCATACAGGGAGAGGAGAGTATAAATTCAGATGGCTTACAGAGGGATTTAAGGTAAATCTCTCCTGATGAAGAAAGTGCAAGCTTTTGAAACGCGTTGAGCAATAGACTATTATGTTTTAACAGTTTAATGGGGGAGTCCCCACGTTGGTTTTTGATGGCGATCAAATCACTTTGATAACTTATGAAGTGGGGTCTGTGGTTGTTTGGCCGCAAACTGACAAGTTTTGCCTATACCTATGCAATTGATATAAGGATCCACCCATACAATCTTTGATATTTTTTACTTGTTACATAAATGGAGCAACACTTGCTTATTGGTGATTAATCTATTGGATGGTTGACTCTGATAAAGTGGGGATTGTGCCCCTTGGTTAGTAGCTGAGCAAATGATCTACCTACATAATTGGTGATACCTGCACCTTTTAACAATATGTCAATGTAATCTGCGATACCTGCTATACAAAAGATTTGTGATTAATCTATTTAATGGTCGATACCAATGAAGTGGGGGTCTTGCCATTTGGCAAAAAACTGAGGAATTTTGTGTATGCAATTGTTACAAAAGATCCACCTACATACCTGGTGATATTTACTCTGGTCAGCTATATACAAGTGGAGTATTTTATATCCATTGTTTATTAACCCATTAGACGGTCGATATTAATGAAATGTGAAGTTGCCTTTTGGCTGCAAGCTGAGAAATTCTCCTTAAGCAATTGAAGAACAAGATCCATCTATACAATGAGTGAAACCTGCTATACAAATGAAGCAATATATGATTTGATCTGCTAGCCTGATTGATTAGAGGCTATTTGATCTCCTTGTGAATCTATAAAAGTGAATCTCATCTTTTCTGTATATATGGCATATATCAGCATGCCATGATAATTTTGTAACAATGAATGGATATGGGAGGTTTTGTCCATACATAGAAATTCATCTTTATGACTACCAGGTGCACAGATGACTGCTTGAAAGGCTTCTTCATGTGTTCACCATAAGAAATGAGAATCTATTAGTGCTTTACTAACACATTTATTTTCAACTGAATTATTGTGAATAACTAATGACCTGGGTTACCACTTGCTTCCACTATCTGACCATAAAAGTGCTACACTAGAGATCTCTGTTTTTGATACAATTGACTTGGATGCCCCGTTGTGTGCCAACAAAAGATTAACAGTCACCCATATAGATATAGCCACATGGCAATGGTGAATGGTCTCACGAAAGACTAACCATATATACAATTTTCCTCTTCTGGCAGTGGATCTATTTGTGGATTCCTGTCATTTTGGGGTATCTTCCTCGTCTATTGTTAACTGACCGACCTCATTGAGGTATTCCTGAAGCATCGCACTGGAACAGGGCATTATTCCCCTGAAATAATTACCCTATGTATTAGGTCTTCATTATTCAGGTCATATATTAGCCATCCAATCTGGAACAGTGTCACCATAATTTATATCCTACATTACACCACTCACCACCACAGTGATACCCCTGTCAGCAATTTATAAGTATATCGCCCACATTTTTCACTGTATATGTTTTTAGGATGTATGATTGTTTTTGATTGTCTTTTGACTGGCATCAAACCTTTTTTTGTTTTTTCTTCTTCTTGGTTCAATACCTTGCTGGCTTTGGCGGTTGCCGTTTGACATTGCACATTGTTACTTAGTTTGAAGTCTATGATTATTCCCAAATCCTTCTCCTGCTTTAATTTCCCTAACTCAGTACCATTTAAGGCAGTGTTTCCCAAACCTGTCCTCGGGACCCTTCGCCTCGCCACTTTTTCCAGATATCTGAAGCAGAGCACAGGTGATATGATTTGCTGCTCAGTGATTGCAGGATTCAGTCTGCTTTTCCTCAAGGTGATCTGCAAAATCTGGCCTGGTTGAGGGTCCCGAGGACAGGTTTGGGAAACACTGATTTAGGGTATAAGTTGCCTGTGTGTTCTTCACTCCAAAGTGCATAACTTTGCATTTATCTACATTAAATTTCATCTGCCATTTAAGTGCCCAGTCTTCGATCTATCTAAATCCCTCTGCAGCGAAGTAACATCCTGTTCACATTGTATTACTTTTCCTAGTTTTCTGTCATCTGCAAACACTGATACATGACTTTCAATGCCTATCACAAGGTCATTTATTAATAAATTTAATAGAATTGGTCCTATAACAGAACCCTGAGGGACACCGCTTACCACTGATGTCCATCTTGAAAATGTACCATTTATGACCACTCTCTGTACCCTAGCTTTCAGGCCAGTTTTCTATCCAAGAACAAGTATTTTCATCTAGACCAATTTTTCTTAATTTAACCACTTGGCTGCTAAGGACGCGCTCACCGCATCCAGCCAAGTGGTTCTCCTGTGCTCTGGATGTGCTGAGCGCGTCCTAGCACAGGAGGCAGCAATCAGCCGGTATTCCGGCCGATTGCTGTGCCCCCGGTGCGGGCTGACATCTTGGATGTCAGCCTGGCACTCCGGGACCCCGGTGGGTACAATAGATGTCATCGAGCTAGCGCGATGACATCTATTTCAGGTGCCCCCCCGCGAGTGCGGGGAAGGTGCCTGAAGGGGAGGGTCCATTGGACCTCTCTACCTCCCGATTGGCGGTAAAAGGCAGGCACCGTTTGGAAGGGCACAGCCTGCCCTTCCAAACAGTCACGGGCTTTAACCCCTTGGGGGCCGGATCGTGATTTGGCGCCGAAAGGCACCCGATCACGATCCTCTCCTGGAGCTGGCCGACATCTTGGATGTCGGCCAAGCTTCCGGGATCTCCTCCTGATGACTGGCGTCATTGTGCATAGCATGATGATGTCAGTTCTGGAGTTAACCCCTAGCTGCCACCAATGATTGAGATAGGGGGTTCCAATGAGCCACCTACCTCCCGATCCGTGGCAGCTAGGGGTTAATGTTTGGTATCGTTGGATCGACCTGAGCATGGCCTTTCCAATGATACCAAACATGACGATGTTAAAAGTTAACAAAAAAATTAAATAAAAAAATAAACAAACAAGGGCTCCCCTCTATCAGATTATAATGACAAGGGTAGCAACATCCATTGTTCAGAGACTGAGAAATAAACTTTCTGGGGCAATTCTGGTTGTAAAACGTGGTGAGGCACTACCCACTCCTCAGCTGGAGCAGTGCAACTCCTGCTGGCAGGTGGTGGCCCCAGATCTGCATCAGAAACATCACTAGAAGATACATCAGTAAGCGTAGATGATGTATCCAGTGATGTTTCTGAGCACCTGGCAGGGTCAAAATCTGTGTCTGAGTCAGATGCAGATGCCTCAGATTCTGACGCCAGGATGCATATGCCTCCTCGGCGCTGTACACCCTCTCAGACATTATATATAATAGATTATATAATAATTATAAACATTTATTTTATACAGTACTGTGCAAAAGTTTTTGGCAGGTGTAAAAAAATCCTGTAAACAAAGAATGCTTTCAGAAATATAAACAATGATTGTTTATATTTGTCAATTTTCAACATGCAAAGTGAGCAAACAAAAGAAAAATCTAAATCATATCAATATTTGGTGTTACTACCATTTGCCTTCAAACCAGCATCAACTCAAATAGGTACACAGTCAGGGATTTTGTAGGATTATAGTCAGGTGCATGATCAACCAATAATACCAAACAGGTGCCAATGATCATTAATGTCACACGTAGGTTGAAACCCAGTCGTGAACTGAAACAGAAACAGCTGTGTAGGAGGCTTAAAACTGGGTGAAGTACAGCCAAACTCTGCTACCAAGGCGAGGTTGTGAAAGACAGTTTCATGTCATGGCAAGATTGAGAACAGCAACAAGACACAAGGTAGTTATACTGCATCAACAAGGTCTCTCCCAGACAAAGATTTCAAAGCAGACTGGGGTTTCAAGATGTGCTGTTCAAGCTCTTTTGAAGAAGCACAAAGAAACGGGGTACTTTGAGGATCGTAGACGCAGTGGTCAGCCAAGGAAACTTAGTGCAGCAGATGAAAGACACATCAAGCTTATTGCCCTTTGAAATTGGAAGATGTCCAGCAGTGCCATCAGCTCAGACCTGGCAGAAACCAGTGGGACTCAGGTACCCCCTATCTACTGTCCGGAGAAGTCTGGCCAGAAGTGGTCTTCATGGAAGAGTTGCAGCCAAAAAGCCATATCTCCGACATGGGAACAAGGCCAAGCGACTAAAGTATGCACGAAAACATAGGAACTGGGGTGCAGAAAATTGGAAGCAGGTGCTCTGGACTGATGAGTCAAAATTTTAAATATTTGGCTGTAGCAGAAGGCAGTTTGTTCGTCAAAAGGCTGGAGAGCGGTACAATAATGAGTGTCTGCAGGCACCAGTGAAGCATGGTGGAGGTTCCTTGAACGTTTGGGGCTGCATTTCTGCAAATGGAGTTGGAGATTTGGTCAGGATTAATGGTGTTTTCAATGCTGAGAAATACAGGCAGATACTTATCCATCATGCAATACCATCAGGGAGGCGTATGATTGGCCCCAAATTTATTCTGCAGCAGGACAACGACCCCAAATATACAGCCAAAGTCATTAAGAACTATCTTCAGCGTAAAAAAGAACAAGAAGTACTGGAAGTGATGGCATGGCCTCCACAGAGCCCTGATCTCAACATCATCAAGTGTGTCTGGGATTACATGAAGAGACAGAAGGATGTGAGAAAGCCTACATCCACAGAAGATCTGTGGTTAGTTCTCCAAGATGTTTGGAACAACCTACCAGCCGAATTCCTTCAAAAACTGTGTGCAAGTGTACCTAGAAGAAATGCTGCTGTTTTGAAGGCAAAGGGTGGTCACACCAAATATTGATTTGATTTAGATTTCTCTTTTGTTCATTCACTGCATTTTGTTCATTTATGAATATAAATGTTTAACACTTCCATTTGTGAAAGCATTCTTTGTTTACAGCATTTTTACACACCAGCCTAAAACTTTTGCACAGTACTGTATATAAGCGGGATATTGGTTCTAAAAAGAACCGTTGGGTTTCACAAGAAAATAAAAACAAATGGCCCTAAAAAGGACTGTTGGGTAACCTCAGTAAACACCTAAATCTCTCTAAACCTGCCTCAATTTTTCTAAATTTCCCTAAATCTACCTAAACTCTCTAAATTTCTAACCTGTCAATTCTGATCTCTCTCTCTCGCTCACCAAAACACAAGTGAGGAGAGGGAGGGAGAATCACAGAGGTCAGAGCCAATATTTACAAAATATTGACCTGACAATTTAGAAAAGTTATTTATAATTTTTAACACTTCTGATTGGATGTTGCTAGCCTGCCTCTCTGATAAGGCAGGCTAAGAACATCCCACACAGCCCCAAGATGACCCTGCCCTCAGAAGGGCAGCGCCATCTTGGCTGTCACTTTTATTTTATCAATTTTTTTTTTTCTCTTTTATTTACACTTTTTTTTGTCTGCTGGGTGCCTTGATCCCTCGAGGCACCCAGCAGAGCACCTGATCCCTTATAGGATCTTTTTTGTACTGAGTGCCACGATACCTCGTGTCACTCAGTACTTCCTGCTGCTGCCGGAAGTGATCGCTTGGGGGGAGCGATCACTGAGAGGACTGGTGGCAGGTAACGATATTGCAGGATGCCTCGATGTCGAGGCATCCTCGCAATATACTCAGAGCAGCTGGAAGCGATGCCGATCACTTCCAGTGCTCTGTACAAGTGCGGGGCACCTTTCCGGTCAAACCGGATGTTGATTGTTCCCGGGGAGCGATCACAAGGGGCCCGGCACTTCAGACCGCCATTGCACGAATGCCTGGACTCCCAGGCAGCCTGCAATGGTGTTTGAGCTGCTGGAAGCGCTCAAGTGACCGCAGGACGTACTATGTACATCATGGGTCTAAAAGAGACCAGTAGCCATGACGTACATGGTACGTCCGCGTCACTAAGGGGTTAATCCTTATTTTTAAGGGTAAATAACCAAATTATACCATTGGTATTGGAGGCACTGTCATTAATGATATATATATATCTATAGTAAAAGAAAATACACGTCATAATAAATAACCCTGACAAGAGGTTTACATATTTCAACACATAGCTCCCTCAGTACTCGCGGGTGAATTGCATCTGGCCCTGGGGCTTTATTCACATTGTTTAATTGCTGCAAAACCTTGTCCTGAGTCAACCAGTCACTTGTTATTAGTAAGTTTTTATCAATGAATTGCATGTCTCCTGTTAGGTTTCTCTTTGATAAATACTAAGAAAAATAATCATTCAAAATTTCTCCTTATCTTGATCTTCAGTTATCAATATCCCGGACTCAGATTTTAGTGAACCTACATTTTCACTCTTGGGTTTTTTAGAATTTATGTACCTAAAGAATCTTTTAGGATTGGTCTTGCTCTCTTTGGCTATTTCTTTTTCATTTCCTACTTTAGCCCATCTAATCGTTTTTTTTACATGCTTTATTGGCTGCCTTATATGCTTTATAGGATGCCTCAGATTTAATCAGATTTAAAAGCTTTAAATGCTTTCTTTTTATTTTTAATTTCCTTGGTTACCTTCCTACTAAGCCACATTGGTTTCAGTCTGTTTTCTTTTATATTTTTTAACCAGTGGAATATATTGTGACGGGTACTTTTCTAGTGTTAGTTTAAAGATATTCCACTTATCCACTGTGTTTTTCCCATGAAAGAATTTCGCTTCCAGCTGCTCTGAGTATATTGCAAGGATGCCTCGACATCGAGGCATCCTGCAATATCGTTACCTGCCGCCAGTCCGCTCAGTGATCTCTCCCCCCAAGCGATCACTTCCGGCAGCAGCAGGAAGTACTGAGTGACACGAGGTATCGTGGCACTCAGTACAAAAAAGATCATATATTTCGATGTTTTCCTTGAAAATAAGGTGGTATTTCATAGCATGTCACTATGTGTACCCCCTTCGGGGGGTTGTTTTGTTTTGCATTGCCATTTTGACACTTTAAATAAAGAATTATAAAAAAAAAAAAAAGATCATATAAGTGATCAGGTGCTCTGCTGGGTGCCTCGAGGGATCAAGGCTCACAGCAGACAAAAAAAAGTGTAAATAAAAAAGAAAAAAAAAATTGATAAAATTGATCATCAGCCACTGCGGGGGGGAAACAAGTTGATCTGAACCTGTGCTTGTGCCATACTCACACAGGTACTCATTGATGCTCTCTGCTGCTTGTGCAGACGCTGCAGCATTGCCAATGTCGAGTTCCACCTGGTGGGCATGTCACAGATCAGACAGTTTGTGGGAAGGTGGAATTCTCTTAGAATTTCTGCCAGGCGAACACTTGTTGGGAATGACCGTCTGAAGTGGCTGCAGACTTTTCTGGTCTGGCTAAGAAGCTCTGCCAGCCCTGGGTAGGAAACACTGTACCACCAGATTTAGGACGTGTGCTAGGCATGGTACATGCATCAACTTACCCAGGCGTAGGGCGGAGAGAAGATTGCTGCCATTATCACAGACGACCATTCCCAGCTCAAGCTGGCGTGGTGTAAACCATCTCTGCGCCTGCCCCTGCAGAGCTGACAGAATTTCTGGCCCAGTGTGGCTCCTGTCCCCTAAACAAACCAGCTCAAGCACAGTATGGCATCTTTTTGCTTGAGCCATTGCGTAGCCCCTGCCACACATCGGTTTAACTGCCACTTCACCAGAGACAAAGAAGAAGGAGGAGGAGGAAGAGGTGGTGGAGCAGACAGACCTCATATAAGCAGCTTCCTGGAGGCGTGGTGGATGAGCAAGCTCCAGCACAGAGCCCTGTCCTGGATCCCTCCCAGCTGCAAGCAGAGTTACCCAGTGTGCCGTGAAGGAGATGTAATGGCCCTGTCCATGCTTGCTGGACCACGTGTCTAAAGTAATGTGCACCTTGCTGCTGACTGCCTTTCCCAATGACTCCATAACATTGTCTCCCATGTGCTGGTATAGTGCCTGAATAGCCTTCCGTGAAAAGAAATGGCGTTTTGGAGCCTGCCACTGTGGTACAGCACATTCGGCAAATTCACGGAAGGAAGCAGAGTCCACCAGCTGGAAAGGCAGCAGCTGTAATGCGAGTAATTTTGCCAAGCTGGCATTTATATGTTGTGCATGTGGATGGTTGGGACAATATTTTTTCTTCCGTTGCAGCAGCTGGGGCAACGAAATCTGACTGCATAAATCTGCAGCTGATGGGATGCTTCCTTTCAAACTCCTTCAACCTCCTAGCTTTAACTGAAACCTGGCTAACTCCCTCTGACATGGCCTCCGTTGCTGCTCTCTCACATGGAGGTCTACACTTGAGCCATACCCCCAGACCGGGTGAGAGAAATGGTGGCGGGGTCGGAATCTTGCTCTCTCCCACCTGTACCTACCAGCATCTCCCTCCACCCCCATCCCTCTCCTTCTCCTCCTTCGAGACACACTGCATCCGCCTGTTCTCTCCTCTGGCTCTCAGGGTGGCAGTCATCTACCGCCCACCGGGACCAACCTCCCAGTTCTTTGACCACTTTGCTACCTGGCTTTCTCACTTCCTGTCTTCTAATCTTCCATGCCTAATTCTCGGGGACTTCAACATTCCCATTGATGATCCTTCCGCCCCTGCTACCTCCAAACTTCTTTCACTCACGTCCTCCCTTGGACTCACACAATCCTCCCTCCTCCCTACCCACCGCGATGGTCACGCTATTGACCTTGTCTTTTCCAACCTCTGCTCCATTTCTGAGTTCAACTGTCACCCTTTCCCCATCTCTGACCACCACCTTCTCTCTTTCAACCTATCTGGACTTCCTAAACACCCTGCTCCCCCACCCCGCACACACACTCGCAGAAATCTACATGCTGTGGACCCCCATCAATTCTCCAACCTACTTCACCACCTCCCTCATACCTCATCCTTCACCTGCCCTGATGCTGCCACTAATCACTACAACACTACTCTTATCTCTGCTCTAGACACTCTTGCTCCTCTTCGACTCTGTAAGGCCCCACGCCGCCAGCTTCAGCCCTGGCACACCCTCCAGACACGCTACCTGCAAAGATGCTCCCGCACTGCAGAGCGTGCCTGGAGGAAATCCCGCTCTGAAGCTGATTTTGTTCACTTCAAGTTTATTCTCCGGTCATACACCTCTGCCCTCCACTTGGCCAAACAATCCTTCTTCTCATCTCTTATATCTACGCTGTCCTCCAACCCTAAACGGCTCTGGTCCACCTTCAACACCCTCCTCTACCCACCTGCACCTCCCCCCACAGCTGCCTTCAGCGCTCAAGACCTGGCAGACTACTTCCTCAGTAAAACTCTAAATATCAGAAGCAACATCCCAACACAAGATAGTTATCTGCCACCTCCACTCCCAGAGGTCCCCTCTGCCATCCTCTGTCGCTTCCTCCCAGCCTCTGAGGAGGAAGTCAATTCCTTATTGTCCTCCTCACATCTCACCACATGCCCGCTCGACCCCATTCCCTCACATCTAATTCCTCCCCTCTCCTCCTCCCTCACCCCTGCTCTCACACACATCTTCAACCTATCTCTCTCCACTGGCTCCTTTCCATCCGCCTTCAAACACGCGCTAGTTACCCCTTTACTAAAGAAACCATCCCTCGATCCCAACTCTCCATCCAACTACCGCCCTGTATCCCTGCTTCCCTTCACATCAAAGCTCTTAGAAAAACTAGTCTTCAACCGCCTCTCCCTCTTCCTGTCCTCCAATTCCCTACTTGACCCCCTGCAATCTGGCTTCCGTCCCCTACACTCAACTGAAACTGCCCTCACCAAAGTCACCAACGACCTCCTAACTGCTAAAAAACACGGCCACTATTCTATTCTCATCCTGCTCGACCTCTCGGCTGCTTTTGACACTGTTGACCACCCCCTCCTTCTACAGACCCTCAACTCTCTGGGTCTCGGTGACACTGCACTCGCTTGGGTCGAATCCTATTTATCCAACAGGTCCTTCTGTGTGTCCTTTGCTGGAAACTCCTCCTCCTCATTGCCTCTATCTGTTGGTGTACCTCAAGGCTCTGTCCTTGGTCCTCTGCTCTTTTCCATCTACACCTCCTCCCTGGGCAAAATCATCAACAGCTTTGGCTTCAATTACCACCTCTATGCTGATGACACTCAGATCTACCTCTCTACCCCTGATCTCTCTCCCCCTGTCCTTTCAAAAGTCAGTGACTGTTTATCTGGCATCTCCTCCTGGATGGCCTCCCACCACCTAAAGATCAACATGTCAAAGACTGAACTCCTACTTATTCCTCCCTCCAATGCCTCCCCACCTCCTGACTTCTCTATCACGGTGGAGGGTATCACCATTTCCCCATCAAACCAAGTTCGCTGTCTTGGAGTTACACTTGACTCTGCTCTTTCCTTCATCCCCCACATCAAGTCTCTTTCCTCCTCCTGCCGATACCAACTGCGTAATATTTCCAGAATTCGGCCATTTCTTACCGCTGTCACCACAAAACAACTCATACACGCCCTGGTAATCTCCCGACTCGACTATTGCAATAATCTCTTATCTGGCCTCCCTCTGTCCCGCCTCTCCCCCCTACAATCCATCCTGAACGCCTCCGCCAGGCTAATTCACCTCACCCGCCACTCTGTCTCTGCCGCTCCCCTCTGTGAGTCCCTTCACTGGCTCCCCATCCACTGCAGAATTAAGTTCAAAATCCTTATCCTTACCTACAAAACCCTCACTAACTCAGCTCCCCACTACCTGTCCTCACTAATCACCAAATACACCCCGGCCCGCTCCCTAAGGTCAAACAGTGACCTGTGCCTAGCTTCTCCCCGCATCACCTCTTCCCATGATAGACTGCAGGACTTCACACGCGCAGCCCCCATTCTCTGGAACGCTCTCCCTCGTACTGTCAGACTTTCCCCTAACTTCTCTTCCTTCAAACGCTCCCTTAAAACATTCCTATTTAGGGAAGCCTACCACCCAACTCACTGACGCAACCATCAATTACTCTCACCTTACAGTCCTCTCCTCCTGTTTCCAACCCCAACCCTCCCAGATTGTGAGTTCCTACGGGAATAGGGCCCTCATCTCCTCCTGTACTGTTTGTCAAATGTTGTTCAATGTATTGTAACCCTGTCTATACTGTGTTTATTGTACAGCGCTGCGGAATATGCTGGCGCTTTATAAATAAAGAATAATAATAATAATAAATGCTGGCAGATTCAGAGGAAGGACGTGGTACACCCATTACTGTAGCATCATCCCTGTCAGTGGAGGTTGTAGGCAATGACATGGCAGGAGATATAGTGGGGGGTAGAGACAGATGAGGAGGAGGACCTATGCAAAGTGTTGTGCCAACGGGATGCGTGGCAGGTGGTCATATGTCGCCTCAAGCACGTGGTACTCAAGTGTCTGATGTCTTTCCCACGCTTGATCCTCTTCCGACATTGCTGCACATGTCGTAAAGAACTCTTAGACAGCAGAGATCCTGGACGTGTGCTGCGAGACAACAGCGCTCTGTACCTGAACTGCTCTGACATCTGATGCCTTGGACTGGCTATGGTTGCTCATTGAGGATGTTTTGCCTCATTTTTGTTGTGCCTCCTCCTCACTTAACTCCTCTGTTCGATCAGGCACCCAGGTGGAGTCAGTGAACTCATCATCGTCATCACCCCTATTTCCTCGTCGCTGGAGCCAACTTGGCAGTATACTGCAGCTGCTGGGGGAACATGAGTGCCATTTATTTGTGTGTCACTGGCACCCCCTCCTCAGAGCTTGAATCAGAGCACTGGAGTTGGTGTGCATCCTCTAGCAGCATGTCACTGTCATTGTAGTCAAACAATTCAGCTGACTCCTCCGTGTATGGTGGTGAGGCTTCAGCAGGAGCTACTCCTACTAGGAGCTACTGTGGTCATGGAGGCTGCGTAAGATGATTTGGCAGCTGAGGTGGACTGTAAACCACTACAACCCTGGCTGGCAGAGGACTCGGAGGATGAGGATGGCCTGGTTAGCCAATCCTGCAAATCCTCTGTATGTTGCTGCTGCTTAAGATGGCCAGCACAAGTTAGAAAGGACAAGCGTGCCCCTGCAGAGGATGCACCATGTCCATGACGAACAGGGGCACAGCCTTCCGACACAGAGGCTGCTTGCCCTATTATCTGTGTCTGGGAGCGTCTGCCTGTCCTTTTTGGTCTTTCTGACATGGTGAGTGATCTATAGATTAAAGATATACAGTACTCTGATTCAACTCTGTTTTAAAGATTAGAGATATGCAGAAGTCTGATTCAACTGTGTTATCTAGATTAAAGATATTCAGAACTATGCTATAACTCAGTGATACACCCTGTCCCTGATAGCTGGCAGTGCCAACACACAGATTCCAATTCACAGAACTCTGGTATAAATCAGTGTTACAGCCTGTCCCTGATAGCCTTTGCAGTGCCAACACAGATTCCAATTTCCAGAAATCAGATATAACTCAGTGATACAGCCTGTCCATGATAGCTGGCAGTGCCAAGACAAAGATTAAAATTTCCATAAGTATGCTATGCCTCAGTCATACACCCTTATAGCTGGCAGTGCCAAGACAGAGATTAAAATTTCCAGAAAGCAGATATAACTCAGTGATACAGCCTGTCCCTGATAGCTGTCAGTGATAACACAAAGATTCCAATTTCCAGAAATCAGATATAACTCTGTGATACAACCTGTCCCTGATAGCTGGCAGTGCCAAGACTGAGATTAAAATTTCCAGAAGTATGCTATGCCTCAGTCATACACCCTTATAGCTGGCAGTGCCAACACACAGATTCCAATTTCCAGAAATCAGATACAACTCCGTGATACAGCCTATTATGCAACAAACAATCTCCGTTCTGATTCACTCCTGCAAAAAAACACGTGCTGGGGCTGCGGTGAAGCCTTATATAGTGTGCTGCAGGACTTAGCTCTGTGAGCCCATGATCGGGCAAAATTTGCCCAATCAGGACTCTGAGCCCTGATTGGCATAGTCTTGCACCTGACCTGTGGTCAGGTGCAAGGCTGTAGCCAATTACAAGCTTCAGGCCAGTGGAAAAGTGCATTGTGGTCCATTGTGGGCAAACACGCGGCGAACACGTGGAAATGTTCGATGTTCGCCGAACGGCAGAACGGCCAATGTTCGAATCGAACTCATGTTCGGATCGAACCGCCAGCCTATCCCTAATTGAGAGCTTCCTTCATTTTAATAAAGTTGGCCTTTTTTAAATTACATGTTTTAGCATGCCCCCTATGAATGTGTTTTTTTTGAGTTTATTTCAAAAGACACCATATTATGGTCACTGTTTCCCAACTGCTCCCTTACATGAAGATTTGAGAAAAGATCTACATTATTTGTGTCACGGACCGCGCTGGTATCGCGGGCCGCGCTGGATCTAGGGGGCGCCTGGCAGCGGCTTCCTCGCTGCTCGCTGGCCAGGCGCCGAGTAATAACGCAGCCGGCTGCGCTCACGTGGGACGCCAGGGGGCGGGGACTGGCGTGACGACGCGGACCCGCCAAGTTTAAAACCCAGCTTCACTATTCACCGGTGCCCTGACGTGGTATCATTATCCCGCAGAGCTCTCGTGTGTCTTGTGTGTTCAAGTTTGAATTTCTTTATTCTATCTGTGAGCCTTGGCTTTGGCAAACTTATAACTAATCTGTGTATGACCCCTGGCATTGGCAACGAACCACTCTGTGTATGACCCCTGGCATTGGCAAACGAACTACTCTGTGTATGACCCCTGGCATTGGCAAACGAACTACTCTGTGTATGACCCCTGGCATTGGCAAACGAACTACTCTGTGTATGACCCCTGGCATTGGCAAACGAACTACTCTGTGTATGACCCCTGGCATTGGCAAACGAACTACCCTGTGTATGACCCCTGGCATTGGCAAACGAACCACCCTGTGTATGATCCCTGGCATTGGCAAACGAACCACCCTGTGTATGACCATTGGCATTTGGAAAACGAACCATTCTTGTGTCTGACCCCTGGCATTGGCAGTGACACTTCCCACGCTTCTGCTCCTAACTTCGGTATTGAGGTCAGTCTGTGTGGCACCCGAAGCACACATCAGACTACCTCTTATATTACTAGGGTCCAGGGGGGAACGAACTATCCTAGAACCTTATATATATATCTGGTATTCTCTCTTGTATGTGCTCTGTACTGCCATTCTAGTAATCTGTCTAGTAGAGCCGACCACTCAAGGATCGGAAGGTTAGAGAGTGACCTGCGTATAGGGACCACTACTTTGGGTATCAGGGGGATCCGTGACATTACGTCAGGGCCAATGGATCCCGCAGACCTCTCTACCCAGTTGGCACGTATTGCAGCCAGACAAGAAGAGCAGGACCATAGGATGGACCAGATTTCTCTCGCTCTGCAAACCCTGTTAAATCGGTCCAATACAGGTACCACAAACCCTCCAGACCCAGTATTGCCTAGGGTCAGTTCGGTCTCTCCCGAAGGGAATAGGCTTTGTATGAAAGCACCGTTACGATATGATGGTACACCAAATTTATGCCGGGGCTTTCTGACCCAACTGGAAATCTTGTTCGAAAATAACCCAGGATCATGTATGTCAGATAAAGCTAAGGTGGGCTATCTGATTAATCATTTAACGGAGAAAGCTTTATTGTGGGCTACGCCCTTGTGGGAGAACAAGAAACCCATCATATACGATTATGAGGGTTTTACCTCAGAGCTTAAACGCACCTTTGACCCCTCTAGAAGGGCTACTAATGCGGGGAGATCCTTATTTCACATTAAACAAGGTAATAGGAGGGTCTCTGAATACGCAATAGACTTTAAAACCTTGACTTCAGAGGTTCTCTGGCCGAACGATGTCCTAACCTTGGCCTTTACTGAAGGTCTGAACGACGCGTTTATGTTCGAGTTGGCTCCTCTAAAATTGCCAGAGACTCTTGATCACTTGATCGACTTCTGTATAGCTATGGATGATCAAATTAGGGAAAGGAGACATCTCAGGGATAGACCTAGAAGGCTCTTGCCTCCTTTACCCTTATCGTCCAGAACTACCGTTGCTTCCGGTAACCAGGAAAACGTTAAAACAGATCTACCTGTTGTTGAGCCTATGCAGATAGGAAAGACTGGTATATCGGAGGCAGAGAGAGCTCACAGAAGGGAGAAGGGACTCTGCTTCTATTGTGCCGGGGCAGACCACTTCCGCCTTCAATGTCCTCAGAGACCTAGGGGTAGCAGGGGTGAGAGTGGCAGATCAAGCCAAAGACCAGCCAATACCCAGGTTATAGGGTCTCTTTATGCCTCTTTCGTAAATAACGAAAAAAAAAAAGTCCAGGATCCTGGTACCAATATCATTGACCTGGGACAAGGTCCACCTTAAAACTGAGGCCTTCTTGGATTCTGGGGCCTCAGGCAATTTTATGGATAAACAATTTGCTGCTAAATGTCTCATACCTCTGGTTCTCAAGGACAGACCTCTTATGGTGGAGGCTATAGACGGAAACCCTCTATCCTGCCCACATATTACCCACGACACTGTTTCTGTATGCATGGAAACAGGAGTATTGCACCGGGAAAACATATGTTTCCAAATCATTGAGTCCCCTTCTTGTCCTGTCGTGCTTGGGTTTCCGTGGTTGGCAGAACACAACCCGGTTATTGATTGGGCCCAAAGAGACATAAAATACTGGAGTCCTCGTTGTCAATCGCACTGTATGGGGAGGGTCAACGTAATCGGTAGCCTCAACGTTGCCACAGCCCCTCCTTTATCCACAGAAGTTCCTGAACAATATTTGGGATTTAAGGAGGTCTTCTCTAAGTCCAGGACTGAGGTCCTACCGCCGCACCGCCCGTACGACTGTGCTATAAATTTACTCCCTGGTACTATGCCTCCTAGGGGACATGTATACCCCTTGTCCCAAAAAGAGAATGACGTTATGGAGGAGTATATAAGGGAGAACCTGGAGCGAGGTTTCATCAGACGGTCCTCTTCCCCAGCAGGGGCAGGTTTCTTTTTTGTATCGAAAAAAGAGGGAGACCTGCGGCCTTGTATAGATTATAGAGGTTTGAATAGGATAACCATAAGGAACGCCTATCCCATACCACTAATCACAGAACTATTCGATCGCCTAAAAGGGGCCAATATTTATACCAAACTTGATTTACGCGGGGCTTACAACCTCGTAAGGGTTAAAGAGGGACATGAATGGAAAACGGCTTTTAATACAAGAAGTGGGCATTATGAGTACCTGGTGATGCCTTTTGGCTTATGCAATGCGCCGGCTGTTTTTCAAGACCTCATAAACGATACCTTACGGGAATTCCTGCAAGTATTTGTCATAGTATATCTGGATGACATCCTGATATACTCGCCTGATATCGTAACCCATCATGTCCACGTGAAAAAAGTACTGAAAAAATTGTTGGAGGCTGGATTGTATTGTAAATTAGAGAAATGTTTATTTGACATAAGGACAGTACATTTCCTTGGCTACATAATAATACCCCAGGGGTTCCAGATGGATCCTAACAAACTCTCAGCAATCCTTGACTGGCCTCTACCCCAAGGACTGAAAGCCATCCAAAGGTTTCTAGGATTCACTAATTATTATAGGAGGTTCATTAAAGATTTTTCGGTTTTGGTATCTCCCCTCACGGCCATGACTAAGAAAGGGGTGGGTAATCAGAAATGGACACCCCAAGCCAGTCAAGCCTTTGAAGCACTCAAACAAGCGTTTACTACGGCCCCGGTACTCAGACATCCGGATCCGGCTCTACCATTCCAAGTGGAAGTTGACACCTCCGAAATAGGTCTTGGTGCAGTCTTGTCCCAGAGGGAAGCACCCGACAAACCCTTGCATCCATGCGGCTTCTATTCCCGGAAACTCTCCCCGGCAGAGAGGAACTATGACATAGGAAACAGAGAGTTGTTAGCAGTCATATCAGCCTTGGCAGAATGGAGATACCTACTGGAAGGGTCTAGTGACCCCATCCTTATCATAACCGATCATAAAAATCTCACATACATTGGAGATGCTAAACGGTTAAATTCCAGACAAGCGAGATGGTCGTTGTTTCTTTCAAGCTTTAATTACGTACTGACCTATAGACCTGGGTCCAGAAACGTTAAAGCAGATGCTTTATCTAGACAGCATGAGTCCTACGAATTCAACATCCAAGATCAGCATCCCATTGTACCCCAAGAAAGGATTATAGCCTCTACCACGATTAATGTCTCGTCTCCTTTGTTGAAAAGGTTGCAAACCGTGCAGGGCACGGCTCCTGAAGGGAAACCTCCCGCGAAACTCTATGTACCTGAATGTGAAAGAGAAGAAATATTAAACCTTTATCATAATAGTAAAACGTCTGGGCATATGGGAATCACCAAAACGGTGTCCAGCATCAATAAAATCTTTTGGTGGCCCACGTTGCGCCGAGATGTTAAAGATTACATAGCCGTGTGCGAGGTTTGCACAAGACATAAAAACCCCAAAACAGCACCCATTGGTTTGCTCCAACCTCTGCCAATCCCAGAACGACCATGGTCGCACTTAGCTATGGACTTCATAGTGGAGTTACCCGATTCTAGAGGGAACACAGTTATACTTACGATCATCGATCGGTTCTCCAAGATGGGTCACTATGTCCCTCTTCGTAAACTACCGTCGGCAGCCGAACTGGTGCCCATATTCATTAACCACGTGGTCCGTATACATGGTATTCCTCTTGGGATTGTCTCCGATAGGGGCACCCAATTTGTCTCCAGATTTTGGAAAGAGTTTTGTAAGAATGTGGGGATAAACTTGTCTTTCTCGTCGGCCTATCACCCCCAGACCAACGGAGCAGCAGAACGTGCAAATCAAAATGTAGAAAAGTATCTCAGATGCTTTATCTCAGAACAGCAAGATAACTGGTCAGACCTGCTACCATGGGCTGAGTATGCTTTGAACAGCGCTGTGAGCGAATCCACAGGACATTCCCCTTTCTTCACCGTTTATGGTTTCGATCCTCCTGTGTTACCGACTACGTTTCCGGATACCACGATACCTGCTTTGGATGAACATTTGGCGTCCTTGAAGGACACTTGGGGGAAAGTCAAGGAGGCACTAGAGAAAAGTAGTGCCATCCAGAAAATCAAGGCTGACAGACACAGGAGGCAGGCACCTGTGTATCAGGTTGGGGACAGGGTATGGCTTTCCTCGCGGAATATCAAGCTCCTAGTGCCTTCCATGAAGTTGGCGCCTAGATTCATAGGCCCCTATAAGGTTTTGCGACGACTCAACCCCGTCTCCTATGCTTTGGCATTGCCTCCCCATATCCGGATTCACAACGTGTTCCACGTGAGCCTCTTAAAGCCTCTCTTGTGTAATCGGTACACCAAGGTCCGTGTCCCACCTCCTCCTATCTCAGTGGAGGGTGAGGAGGAGTTTGAGGTCCAGGCCATTTTGGATGCCAGGGTATCAAGGGGCACTTTACAGTATTTGGTCGACTGGGTGGGCTACGGGCCGGAGGATCGTTCTTGGCTCCCGGCTGCTGAGGTCCATGCGCCTCGGTTGGTGAAGGCCTTCTACGTGGCCCATCCTCGTGCTCCTGGGGGTCGTCCGGTGGCCGCCCGTGGAGGGGGGGTTCTGTCACGGACCGCGCTGGTATCGCGGGCCGTGCTGGATCTAGGGGGCGCCTGGCAGCGGCTTCCTCGCTGCTCGCTGGCCAGGCGCCGAGTAATAACGCAGCCGGCTGCGCTCACGTGGGACGCCAGGGGGCGGGGACTGGCGTGACGACGCGGACCCGCCAAGTTTAAAACCCAGCTTCACTATTCACCGGTGCCCTGACGTGGTATCATTATTCCGCAGAGCTCTCGTGTGTCTTGTGTGTTCAAGTTTGAATTTCTTTATTCTATCTGTGAGCCTTGGCTTTGGCAAACTTATAACTAATCTGTGTATGACCCCTGGCATTGGCAACGAACCACTCTGTGTATGACCCCTGGCATTGGCAAACGAACTACTCTGTGTATGACCCCTGGCATTGGCAAACGAACTACTCTGTGTATGACCCCTGGCATTGGCAAACGAACTACTCTGTGTATGACCCCTGGCATTGGCAAACGAACTACTCTGTGTATGACCCCTGGCATTGGCAAACGAACTACCCTGTGTATGACCCCTGGCATTGGCAAACGAACCACCCTGTGTATGATCCCTGGCATTGGCAAACGAACCACCCTGTGTATGACCATTGGCATTTGGAAAACGAACCATTCTTGTGTCTGACCCCTGGCATTGGCAGTGACACTTCCCACGCTTCTGCTCCTAACTTCGGTATTGAGGTCAGTCTGTGTGGCACCCGAAGCACACATCAGACTACCTCTTATATTACTAGGGTCCAGGGGGGAACGAACTATCCTAGAACCTTATATATATATCTGGTATTCTCTCTTGTATGTGCTCTGTACTGCCATTCTAGTAATCTGTCTAGTAGAGCCGACCACTCAAGGATCGGAAGGTTAGAGAGTGACCTGCGTATAGGGACCACTACTTTGGGTATCAGGGGGATCCGTGACAATTTGTTATAACCAGATCCAAACAGTTATCCTCTCTAGTTGGTGTTTCTACCAGTTGTGTCATGAAGGTATCATTTAACAGGTTCAGAAACCGGATTCCCTTTGCTGAACTACTAGTCCCACTATCCCAATTAATGTCCAGGTAATTAAAATCTCCAATAATTAAAGTGCTACCATGATGTGCATTTTTTCTAATTTGCTCTAACAGTTGTTCTTCCTCATCATTATCTATATTAGGTGGTTTATAGCATATGCCAACCAATAGTTGACTTCCCTGATTATTCCCCAAAGAAATATTTACCCATAAGGATTCCACATTCCTCATTGCTTACCATGTGTAATATTTGGCTTTAAATCCTGATTTACATACAAACACTAGTGTCGCTATGTGGGTGCGGGGGGGGGGCGGTCCGCACCAGGTGACACCCGCCCTTAGGGTGACACCGTCAAAGTAAGACTCCTTTGGGGTTTGATTTTTGAACCGGCCGCCGCACTGCAGGTCCTGCAGTGCGACGGCCGGCAGAAAAATCAAACATCAAAAAAGTCTTACGGTGACTGGGTGATGGTGTCACCCTAAGGGCGGGTCATGTCACCCTCCCTAAGGGGCATGAAAGATGGCAGCTCAGCGGCTGATCCCTCCCACCCTCTCTGATGCCACACGCCAGAGGGAGCAGCGCACCGGTCGGGCTGACGTCTCTGAGTGAGTCATCAGCAGCAGCCCGCCCTAAAGCTACCTGGCACCTTTTCTTTCGAGGCGTGCGGCCGCACCCTGCCTGCCTCCCGAGTCCTGATGGGTGAGCTGCTGGGGCAATATATCCATATGTGAGTTGGAGCACTATACATCCATGTGTGAGCTGGGCATTATACATCCATGTGTGAGCTGGGCAATATACATCCATGTGTGAGCTGGGCAGTATACATCCATGTGTGAGCAGGGACAATATACATCCATGTGTGAGCTGGGCAATATACATCCATGTGCGAGCTGGGCACTATACATCCATGTGTGAGCTTGGCAATATACATCCATGTGTGAGCTGGGCACTATACATCCATGTGTGAGCTGGGCACTATACATCCATGTGTGAGCTGGGCAATATACATCCATGTGTGAGCTGGGCACTATACATCCATGTGTGAGTTGGGCAATATACATCCATGTGCGAGCTGGGCATTATACATCCATGTGTGAGCTGGGCAATATACATCCATGTGCGAGCTGGGCAATATACATCCATGTGTGAGCTGGGCAATATACATCCATGTGTGAGCTGGGCAATATACATCCATGTGTGTGCTGGGCATTATACATCCATGTGCGAGCTGGGCAATATACATCCATGTGCAAGCTGGGCACTATACATCCATGTGCGAGCTGGACACTATACATCCATGTGCGAGCTGGGCAATATACATCCATGTGTGAGCTGGGCAATATACATCCATGTGTGAGCTGGGCATTATACATCCATGTGTGAGCTGGGCAATATACATCCATGTGCGAGCTGGGCATTATACATCCTTGTGTAATATTTGTGACCACAGTCACTTCTCTCAAATATCTAGGTATGTGGTTGGACCCTAATCTATCCTTTGGCCCTCACATCGAAAAACTCTCATCTAAACTTTACCCCAAACTAGGCGCCCTGTACAGAAACAAATCCTGCCTGAGTCCCGTGGTAAGAAAGCAGATTGTACAACAAATGCTTATGTCGGCTATTGATTACGGAGATGTAGTGTACGCAGCCGCCCCACAAACACATCTTCAGAAACTTACTACATTATATAACTCATTCTGCCGCTTTGCATTACAATGTAACTACATGACCCACCATTGTGACATGTTAAAAGAGCTAAACTGGCCATCGCTGGAATCTAGACGCACCCTTCACCTTTCCAGCATGGTGTTTAAGAGCTTTTCTGGGAAGCTGCCACCCTACCGGAATAGACTGCTTCCCTCAGCAGCTCCCTCATCCTATAACCTCCGATCCAGGACCAGCACCTTACTTGCAATACCACAATACAAAAAGACAGTGGCTCGATCCTCATTTTCCTACAGAGCACCGCAATTATGGAATAACCTCCCAGACACCATCAAATCTTCCACCAGTCTTAAGTCACTCAAGAGCTCCTTACTAACATACCTCAATACAGAATGCACCTGTATACATGTAACATAATGACTATTTTTCTACATATTTATTTTCTGTTAATCTGTATATTTGTGGGTTTTTTTTGTGTTTTTTTAATATCTTGCATTGTATTACTTTGTATTTCTGTAACTGTAACACTTCAATGTTCTTGAACCCAGGACATACTTGAAAACGAGAGAAATCTCAATGTATCCTTCCTGGTAAAATCCTTTATAAATAAATAAATAAATGTGTGAGCTGGGCATTATACATCCATGTGTGAGCTGGGCAATATACATCCATGTGTGATCAGGGGCACTATACATCCATGTGTGAGCAGGGGCAATATATATCAATGTGTGAGCTACTGGGGGCAATATATATCAATGTGTGAGCTACTGGGGCAATATATATCCATGTTTGAGCTGCTGGGGACAATTTATATCCATGTGTGAGCTGCTGGGGACAATTTATATCCAGGTTTGAGCTGCTGGGGGCAATATATATCCATGGGTGAGCTGCTGGGGGCAATCTATAATTGTGAGCTGTGGCAATATATCTATATGTGAGCTGGGGGTAATATATCCAGAGCTGCTGGGGGCAATATATATCCAGCATCAGTTCGGCAAGTAACGATCTTGGACATAGGCCACACGCCTTGAACAGCTTATGAATGTCCCAAATCGCCCAAGGGTCCTTTTTGGGAGGGCATTGTCCATTGTTTGCAGTTGCCTTTGTATCGAACGCTCGGTATTGATCCAATAAAGTAAGAAGCCGTCGTTGTGTCGGGACCGTAGTCGTCCTCCAGCTCCTGGCCAAGAGCAACATTGTCGTAGAGACGATAATAAAAAGCATTTTCAGGTGTGGACGTGGCAGGTGTATCATTCCCAGTAGCAAAATCTCTGGCGAATATGCAATTGGGTGACCCAGTGCCTCCGTAGCCAGTACAGATATGTCCTTCCAAAGCGGGGCAACCAGAGGGCAGTGCCACCAAATATGACCCATTGTGCCGGGTGCTGAGGAGCAGTGCCAACAAAGAGCTGAGGTGTCAGGGGCAAACTTGCTCATTGTGTAGGGTGTTAGATACCATCGGTACATCAGTTTTCCTTGAGTCTCAATCAGTGTAGTGCATTTGGAAGCCCTGTCCGCAAACATGTGCACCATTGCCCATTGTGTAGGAGTAAACACCATGGTGAGATCTCGTTCCCAGGCTGATTGAACCGCCCATCTCGTGGCCCTCGGAGGAGTAGTAAGAATGCGGTAAAAGAGTGAGATTGCTTTTGTAGTAGAGTGTTGATCCAACCAGAAGACTTCGGCATCCGATAGAAGTGATAAAACGTCTCGGAGACCCTCCATGACCCCTCATGACTTCAGAAATGAATGCAATTGCATATACGACAAAAACATGGAGGCAAGTATAGTATATTTGACCTGCAGTTCTTGAAAGGACAAGATGGCAGCTGGCGCAAACAGCTGATGTAAGTGGGTAACCCCTTTTCGAATCCAGGGGATCGCCCTGAAATGAGGCATAAGGTATCTCAATGAGGTGAGGGGCATAGCCATCGGCAGTACAGAGTGGTGTGTGAGCAAATGCTTACATTGATCCCATATCCGTAAATGAAGAGACGTAGAAGGCAGTGGACATGTCATGCGGGGTCTCTCTTTAGTATTTATCCACAATAAGTGTGACAATGCGTGACCAGATGTATATGCGGACTCAATAGTTAACCACTGCGGCATGGGACTGACATGGGCCATTTCTGCCAAGGAAGCCAAACACGACGCCCAAAAATATTTATGAAGGCAGGTAACATTCAGGCCTCCATCACAACACCTGTAATAAAGCAAGGTTCTAGGGACTCTGGGTCGTTTGCGTCTCCAGATGTATGTCATGAGGACTGACTGCAGAGTATCTAGAAATGCTCTAGGTATGTTCAGCGGCAGAGTGCGGAATACATATAAGATTTTTCTTAAAACCGTCATTTTAACCGCTGCCATCCTGCCCAGCTAAGAGAGTTGTCGATTACGCCATTGGAATAACAACGATTCCACTTCACACAATAACCGGGTGTAATTGCATTTGAACAATTTTTCTGCGTCGCGGGCAATTCGCAGCCCCAGATTTACTATATAGTCTGCCTTCCATACGAAGTTCTAACGTAGTCGTAGGTCAGATAGTGATTGGGCTGGTACATTAATAGGCATCGCTTGCGTCTTAGAGAGATTAACTTTATGGTAAGAGACCTGACTATAAAGATCTAGTTCTAGTTGTAATGCGGGGATCGACTCATTTGGATCTGTCAAGGTGAGAAGGATGTTGTCTGCATATAAGTTTAATTTATAGGTCGTGGGACCCACCACGACACCGCCTATAGAATCATTTTGCTATATGGCTTGAGCCAAGGGTTCCAATATGAGGGCATACAGTAGAGGGGAGAGGGAGCACCCTTGCCGAGGTCCATTAGTGATCACAAATTCCTCCGACAAGAATCCAGAGACAACCACTCGAGCCGAAGGCGCATCATACAGGGCCCGAATCGCAGTTGTGAAAGCAGTTTGAAATCCAAAACCAGGACTCGATCTAAGAACACCCAACTGACCCTGTCGAAGGCCTTTTCGGCATCTAACGACAAGATCACGCTCGGCGACTCGGATCGTCCTATGACCTCTAACAGGTTAACCAATTTCCTAGTGCTGTCAGGGCCCTGATGCTTGGAGATAAAACGCACTTGATCCAACCCCACCAGTGTGGGTAGAAGCCTTTGCAATCTATTGGCCAGAATTTTACTATATAGCTTAACGTCTATGTTGAGGAGCAAGATCGGTCTAAGATGTGAGCATTGATCAGGGGTCTTTCCCTTTCTTAGGAAGAGTGACTATGTGTGCTCGCAGCATATCCACTGGAAAAGATCCCCTTTCCCACGCTATCTCATATCCAGCATGTAAGTGCGGCAGCAGGAGTGAGGAGAATGTAGAATAGTAGTGACCTGTAAGGCCATCTGGACCAGGTGATTTATTTTTAGGTAAATTTTTAATAGCCTCAAATATATCTTCTTGTTTGAGTGGGGAGGATAAGAGGGTTCGCTGTTGCTCTGAAAGTGACGTGAGATGCACTTTATCAAGGTAATCATCCACCGCAGATACAGCTGGAGGATGAACCTTATCAGTGGCTGCGATGTTGTATAGAAACTCGTAATATTTAGCATAGGTATCAGCTATTACTGTGGGGTTATATATCAAGCCTCGGTGGCTCTTAAGTGTCGCTACTTTGTGGGACCTATCAGGAGGTCTCAATTTACGAGCTAGGAGTTTACCTGGTTTATTCTGGAGGGCATAATAAGAGGATTTCAACCAGGACAGCGATTGGAAATACGCCTCAGCCTCTGAGTCACAATTTGCTTCCTCCAACGCCTCAGCTGTGTCGGTGGAAGGGGACAATTTGTTTTTCGCATCCAAATCCTGCAAAGTGGTTAATATCTCCAAGCGTCTGGACATGTACATCTTCCATAGTCTAGATGCCCAGTCAATGCATATCCCTCGGATGACCGTTTTTTGCACTTGCCAAACCGTGAGAGGGCAGATGTCAGGGGTTAAGTTCTCTTTAAAATATTGTGTTAGTGTCATTTGAATCGCTTGCTTCGCTGGTTCATGCATTAACAGGTTATCTCGTAGTCTCCAGGGAGGTATAGTGTGATACCGATACGTGTCTCCTAGTATTAAAAGAACTGGGGAGTGATCTGACCAGGTTAACGGCAGTATAGAGCAGTCCGCTATTTGAGAGATGGCAGATCCTGGTATTAGGAAATGGTCAATTCAAGTGTAGCTATTATGGACATGGGAACAGAAGGTATAGTTCCTTTCAGTGGGGTGTATCAGACGCCAGGCATCATACAAATTATATTGCTGTAAGAGTAACTGGAGTTTTTTTGGAGAAGGAGTCGACCTATGACTACTATTGGGCGCTGAACGATCCCGTGACGGGTCTAGGCATATATTCAGATCTCCGCATAGAACCAGCATGCCCATCTGAACCTCTGATATTTTCCTTAGAACATGCGCTAGGAATTGTGTTTGGGACGTGTTAGGGGCGTATACCGAAGCTATCGGGTATGTGGTTGAGTTAATCGTGCAAACAAGAATAACATATCTACCTCTAATGTCTTTAATTATTCGGTGAGCTTGAAAAGCTACTCTATTATTTATTAACTAGGTGGAAAGCCTGCCCAGAGGGCAGTCTATTGTTGTTGTCGCCAGGTCAGAATTCAAGTCCACATAGTTTCTTTCCAATGTCCTATCCAAGAGAATCTCTCTATATAAATACGTTTGTAACGCGTCCATCGCCATCCCATCCGCAACAGGAGGGCTGACTGAGCAGCTGTGATGGGTGCATACACAGCTGACAGCGCATTACAAAGGAATTTATATATTCGAGTAGGTTCCTCTTCCCTCTTAGATTGTAAGCTCACGGGAACCGGACCCTCCGATTGTAAACTCGTGGGACCCCTTAGATTGTAAAATCATGTGGCCCCTTAGATTGTAAGATCATGGGGCCCCTTAGATTGTAAGCTCATGGGGCCCCTTAGATTGTGTTGGGCTTGGGCGGGCATTTTTTTGTAGTGTATACATTATGCGTATATTTAATGGCACGTGGTATGCATGGCATGGCAGGCTGGTATTTAGGCACACTGGTATTATGAGACACTGGTATTATGGCTGGCAGACTGGCATTATGGCTGGCAGACTGGCATTGTGCATGGCAGACTGGCATTGTCCATGGCAGACTGGTAATATGGCTCGCAGACTGGTATTGTGCATGGCAGACTGGTAATATGCATGGCAGACTGGTATTGTGCATGGCAGACTGGTAATATGCATGGCAGACTGGTATTGTGCATGGCAGACTGGTAATATGCATGGCAGACTGGTAATATGCATGGCAGACTGAGAATATGCATAGCAGACTGGTAATATGGCTGGGAACTGGTATTGTGCATGGCAGACTGGTAATATGGCTGGGAACTGGTATTGTGCATGGCAGACTGGTAATATGCATGGCAGACTGGTAATATGGCTGGGAACTGGTATTGTGCATGGCAGACTGGTAATATGGCTGGGAACTGGTATTGTGCATGGCAGACTGGTATTGTGCATGGCAGACTGGTATTGTGCATGGCAGACTGGTAATATGCATGGCAGACTGGTATTGTGCATGGCAGACTGGTAATATGCATGGCAGACTGGTATTGTGCATGGCAGACTGGTAATATGCATGGCAGACTGGTAATATGCATGGCAGACTGATAATATGCATGGCAGACTGGTAATATGGCTGGGAACTGGTATTGTGCATGGCAGACTGGTAATATGGCTGGGAACTGGTATTGTGCATGGCAGACTGGTATTGTGCATGGCAGACTGGTAATATGGCTGGGAACTGGTATTGTGCATGGCAGACTGGTATTGTGCATGGCAGACTGGTAATATGCATGGCAGACTGGTAATATGGCTGGGAACTGGTATTGTGCATGGCAGACTGGTAATATGGCTGGGAACTGGTATTGTGCATGGCAGACTGGTATTGTGCATGGCAGACTGGTAATATGGCTGGGAACTGGTATTGTGCATGGCAGACTGGTAATATGCATGGCAGACTGGTAATATGGCTGGGAACTGGTATTGTGCATAGCAGACTGGTATTGTGCATGGCAGACTGGTATTGTGCATGGCAGACTGGTAATATGCATGGCAGACTGGTAATATGGCTGGGAACTGGTATTGTGCATGGCAGACTGGTATTGTGCATGGCAGACTGGTAATATGGCTGGGAACTGGTATTGTGCATGGCAGACTGGTATTGTGCATGGCAGACTGGTAATATGGCTGGGAACTGGTATTGTGCATGGAAGACTGGTATTGTGCATGGCAGACTGGTAATATGCATGGCAGACTGGTAATGTGCATGGCAGACTGGTAATGTGCATGGCAGACTGGTATTGTGCATGGCAGACTGGTATTTTGCATGGCAGACTGGTATTGTGCATGGCAGGCATGGCAGACTGGTAATATGGCAGGCCGGGCACGGAGGAGATGGAGGCCGGCAAGGAGGAGATGGAGGCCGGCAAGGAGGAGATGCAGAAAACAAATCCGATCCATTGGAGATGTGCTCCTCTCCAATGGATCGAATTTGTTTTGTCCCTCTCACACGCCGGCTGTGCGCGTGCCACGGCCATTGGATGCACGCACAGCCAACCGCCGCAGGTTGTGCGCGCATGCGCAGTAGGGTTTTGGCGACGGACACGCCAGCCCTTATTGTTTTATAGGCTAGACATGGACACACCCCTAGATTTAGACCGATATGTAAAGTGGTATTGTGTTCAGAACTCGGGGATGCTTAGTGATGGATGGTCTAGTCGGCGGAAGTGTGTCTCCTGCAGACATACCACATCAGCGTCCAGTGAACGAAGGTCTCTATAAAGTGAGTGTCTTTTTACGCGTAAATTCAAACCCTTAACAATAAACGTCAGTACTTTCATGGAGGATCAAAAGTAAGAGTCATTGATATGGGAAACCTATTGAGTTTCGTCAGAGGTCGGTCATATGTGCAGCCTAGCATGTCCCAACGTGGTAGAAGAGAACCTTTGCCCTGAGGGAAAAGAAAGGGGACACAATTCAGGATACCAAACAACCGGAAAACCACCACTTTCGTGGCAAAACTATATACAAAGAATAAACAGCTCTCCTGTAGGGCTCTCATCTCTAGCAGAGCCCTACTCTCCTCTGTAGGAAGAGGAGAATAGAGGGATAACATCCGTGACTAGGAGCAACCCAACACAGAAGCCTAGCTCACTGTTCTATAGCGCAGTAAGGCAGTAATACAATATGAACCATTAACCTTAGTTTAGCGGAATAGCAAATAATAGTTACGTAACGCAGAAGTCGCCGACCGGGTAGGTGGGGCAGACACATGTCCTGCAAAAATGCTCCCTGTTAAAACTTTCAGCGTTTACACCAATCCTTTTCCAACCTCTTGGGCCGGTTTGGGCGTTTTTCTGCAGTATCTTTTAACGATAATCCCCAGGATTCCAGGGCAAACCGAGCTTTGGCCAAGGAGCAGAGCACTGTGACTTTTCTGTCTCGGGTTACTAACAACCTTGAAGGGTACCCCCACCGATAGCCCACTCCAGGCTCACGTAGCGCCATCGTGGCCGGGCAGAAAAGTCGTCGCTGTTGGAGAGTGGCCTGTGACAAATCCGGGAATACGGACAGGTGAGCATACTCTGAGCCCAAGGATCACGTAGTGCCCGCAGGATATCTTCCCTGGGTTTAAAGTAATGCATCCGCAATATTACATCTCTTGGTGCTTGCGGCGGAGCCGATGGCGGTTTAGGGAGTCTGTGGATGCGGTCCATGAGTAGTGAATCCGGGCCCGCGTCGGGTACCAAAAATGAGAAAAAAATTCAGCGACATACCCTTGAAGGCTCTTTGGGGTCACCGTTTTATGTACCCCCCGAATTTTAAGGTTGTGTCTCCGTGAACGGTCTTCCAAATCAGCCAGCTTACTCGTACAGTGTTGTAGTTTTTCCTCCAGCTCCTCCACTTTAGATGCCATGTCATTGTGTGCCTCTGCAACATCCGACATTTTCTCCTCCAGTTTAGAGGTATTGTCGCCAATCACCCCTGCATTCCGGCGTGTGGCTGAGGGGAACCGCCGCCATTTTGGGCCTCCGCACCTTCCTGGCGCTTACCCAGTTTCGGCGCGAAAAAGTCTGCTTTGTCGGTCGTTTTTTTTTATCGTGCTGCCGCCATGAGGGTCACTATCGATCCGCTGCAGTGTGCGCTGCAGTTACTGCCTTTAGCTGACAGATATCCGCTGTTTTAGATTCAACAGGAGCGGAGCCGAGGAATCATGCTGCCACCATGATCGATCGCTAGCCACACCCCTAACTGTACAGACTTTAAAAAACGACTGATTTCCTGCAGACACAGAATATTAAGGGTTATAATATTTAATATGTGGGTAAGCTTCTTGATCCAAGGAGAAATCTGACTGCCATTCTGGGGTCAAGAAGGAATTTTTCCCCAGTTTGTTGCATATTGGCGAGCATTTCAGACTGGGTTTTTGCATTCTTTTGGATCAACAGCAGTAGGTGTTGTGTGAGAGGCTGAACCCGATGGATGCATGTCTTTTTTCAGCCTATGTAACTATTATAAACGGAGAAGGCAAGAGGGCAAAAAGAGGCCGGGCCCGTAGCCAGTACTGTTTTGGAAATTAATCTACTATCAATTCCCTAGTGTAGTTTGACTTGCTGCACTTACAAGCAGCTCTGCCATCCCTGATATACGTACCTGCACGCGCGCAGAAAAGAGACACAAACACCATCACGTTGTTTCTAGCTGGAGTTCATCTGACCAAATCCAAGTCCCAAGTCTCAAGAGCAAAAAGCCCCCCCTGGCCTCTGGTCAGATTCATTTATTACACAAATAGAACAACGCCCAGTGGCCACTGATTGGACAAACAGAAAACCTGTTTGTCCAGTAATTACATTTACATATTAAAAGGACAGAGGTGTGGACTAGAATGATGGACCGGCCCCCTGTACACACCTTATCCCTACAGTATAATGTACGCCGCTGGCTTGGATTTGAAACCACACATTCAAATCCAACACAGAGAGACAGATGACAAAATTATTACGCACATCCTAGAATATAATGTCCACATAATAAAATTTCCACGACAGTACCAGAGCATGCATCCCGCTATAAGGGATTGTATAGATGATAAGGGAATATGCCAGGGGAGGAGCCAGGGAAGCGCTTTAAGATGACATTCCGCAAGTGCCCATTCTAGGTCGAGCCATTTCCAAGAGGAGCCCAATTCCATCCAGTCTAGAATTCTAGTAAGATGACTAGCGTACAAATAAGACCCAAGGTCCGGCAACGCCAGGCCCCCTGAAGTAACGGGTTTACACATGGTAGCAAATCAGAGGCGGGGGTCGTTTCCCTGCCCAAATGAAATCCAAAAACATACGCCGCACCTCCAAGAGCCAACCTCTAGGAATCTGCAGAGGAATGGTCTGTATAAGGTAATGGAGACGGAGCAAGATATTCATTTTCAAAACCCCAACCTTACCCAACCATGAGATGCATTTCGAAGCCCAATCTTTGGTATCCTGGCGAATGACGGATAATAATGGCAAAAAAATTAAGGGAGGAGATCTTACTAACATCAGAGTGACTATCATAGATGGCATCAATCCATGCAAGAAAGGCGGCATCCACCCCAAATTTAATCAGCGTCAATCTCATGAACGGCCACAGGAATGCCTTCTCGGCGTCAGTAGACAAAAGGACTCGAACAGATTTCCTGCGAGCTAGACTGATAGCGTCAATGACACGAGTAGTGGCATCTCTCGCCTCTCTACCAGGGATAAAGCCAACCTGGTCCGGGTCGACTAAACAGGGTAAATATGCTTGCAATCGTGTAGCTAATATGCGAGTTAGAAGTTTCAGGTCACAGTTCAAGAGTGAAATCGGGCGATATCTGGCACATAACAGGGGATCTTTTTCAGGTTTCGGTATCAGGGTGATAGAGGCTGCCAGAGTGGCTTGATGTAAACGAGCACCCTCAGTCAGAGCAGGCATTAAATGCGGATAACCAATATGGGGCCAGGGTATCACAAAAGCTTTTAGAATACTCAGATGGAAGGTCATCTGGACCAAGACTCTTGTTATTTTTGGAAGATTTAAGAGCCTCTAACAACTCTTTTAGCATGATAGTAAGGATTATAGCCTCCGATTCCACCTTGGTTAAGGTGCGAGATAAAGTACGTTCCAAGTAACCATTTATGGAATGTGTATCCAGAGTCGAGGAGCTGTCCGTATGGATGGAATATAAATCTTGAACAAATTTATGAAATTCCGTTGCAATATGGGTCGGATGTGCCATAGTTTCCAAGGCAGAAGTGCAGATGCGGGAGATATACACCCTTTGGCGACGAGTCCGCAGCTGTTGAGCAAACGGCCAGGTTTATTCTCGTGCAAAGCAAAAAAGGCTCTGGATTTAAGCGCTTGTAATTTAAGATCGGTGTTTGCAGATGGGCCACATTTTGTTTCTTGCAGGCTGAGCCTCTGCTAATAAAAAATCCCCAAATGCACGCCTTATGTGCCTCCCAGATCGCGGTGAGGGGAACATAGTCTGTGACATTATCTTGAAAATAATTTGACAAAAGGTCTAGCGCATCAGACATAACTTGCGGGTCAGAAAGGAGTGAGAGATTCAACCGCCAAGAACATTCCTAGGGGATGCTCAAAGGTGAGGATATCGAGACAGAGACCGCCGCATGATCTGACCATGTATGAAATTCGATCGCAGAGTTTCTAACTAGAGAAACGGCATGGTGGGGCATAAAAACATATTCCAATCGCGAGTAAGATGAATGGACTGCGGAGTAGAATGAGAAGTCGCGTTCCCGTCCATGAAACGCCCTCCAAACATCTATTAACTGATAAGTCCAGTAAACAACGGATCTGACGAGGCATACTATCGGGAGCCGAAGAGACACCATTAGAGGTGTCAAGGCGTGGTTCCAGCGGGACGTTAAAGTCCCCTGCCAAAACAAGGAGGCCAGCCTGAAAGGCCGCGAGCTTGCGAAGGATGCCCGAAAAGGCAGCGACATTGGGACTTACTAGGTACATATGCCGAGGCAAATGTGTATAGTTTGCCAGCAATTGTACCTTTGGTAAAAAGGAACCTTCCTGCTTCATCTCTGCACGTTTCAGTCTCAATAAACGGAATGTCAGCTGCAAAAAGTATAGCGGAACCCCTAGATTTCCCATCCGTGAAATTACTGTAAAACCCCAAAGGGAAATTGCGATCCGTAAAAACTCACAGAAAGACAATAACAAACAATACAAATACAAACAAATTCTGGGGAAAAGGGAAAACAGGAAATTGAGGAAGGTGGTGAACCTAGAGAATAGAGGTCAGGGAGGTGAAAAATCACCACCCCAAGAGGTCCTCTAGGGAGCGATACACCGACCCTCGGGGGGGGGGAAATAATCCACAAATCCGCAGCTGTGGATACTAATCACATCACACGAACAGAGTACCCCCACAGACACTTAACAAAAATAAGCGAAACAGAACAAATAGTAATCCCTTCTTCCATTATAAGGGCAGCAGAGCTAAGAGCATGGCAAAGTAAGAAAAATAATAAATAAATAAATAGGGAACGTTAAGTCCGCACCAACACTTAACAGTATACACGCTGTACCATATATTCCCTAAACATCCTCCCCCTCCCACCCCTTATGTAATAGAACAAAACTAAGATAAAAAATTCCTTTATTTATTTTTCCCTTTCCCCCCCATCTCCCCTCAAATATTTCCCTCCCCCTACTTCTCGAAACTCCACCTTCTCCTTATCACCTGTGTTCATACAGAATAAGAATGTAAAGCCCCCCTCCCTTCCTCCCACCCCTCCCTGCTATACCATTCCACTTCACCCTCAATGGCGTAAAATTCAGGCTTAAGAACAAAGGACCCTATCCTAATCCCCTATGTACATATGCAGAAAGAAAACAGTATAAATCAATCGAATGCCGGATACATCAAGTATGCCCTAGAACATCCCAAGATAGGCAACATGAGTATATGGTGCAGCAGGTACGATAACGAAAACAAAACCCCCTCCAACAAATAAAAGTCCATAGCAAAACGATAATTTTATTTTTGTTCTTACCCCCTCTCCCCTCCCTTACCAATCTAGCCCCCCAGTTTAGAGATATATAGATGGCAGATTAGAGATATATAGATCTATAGATACATGTCACGGAACGGACATGAGAGCTCTTTTCAGCGAGCCACAGGACTAAAGACTGAACCCTTTTTAAAGACCATTTTTCCTGTTTTCGTTTTGGTTTTGCGTGTGAGCCTATGGACCTCTTATTTTATTGCTAGATGTGGTTTTATTGGTGTAATGTAATGAAAATGTACCCTGTATGATGTGACTGTAAAAGTATGAAAGAAACCGTTTGTATGTGTTTTCCCGTCGCCATTTTGCTCATCCCAGCATGGTTTCACAGAACAAAGGATCTCATGCCCCAAGATGGAGGATGCAGCGGGCCAGAGGATTGGAGGCATTTCCAAGACCTCATCTGCCTAATCCCCTGGACAATGGGGGAGCCTGAAAGGGCAAGATAGAGGATACAGCAAGCCAGCTGATTGGAGGCTTTTCCAAGACCTCATCTGCCTAATCCCTGGACAATGGGAAGGCTGAAAGGGACCTGATAGGGAACAGGAGGCTGGGAAAGGAGCCAATCAGTGCTGGTTGTGTGGGTTGGGGGAGTTGGTAATCTGTTTGTGTGAAGTTGTATAAATGACCCGGTTGAAACCCATAAAATTCAGTTCACTGTTTTAAAGCATACAGCCGCGTCTGGTGTCTTCATTTCAGAGCTACAATCACTATTGCAGGAGACACTCCTTGGTCTCCTGCATCACCACTCAACCCAGGAACAGGATCCCCAAGGCAACACCGCACCATCTCTCCAAACGCCGGACCAACGCCATTTCATCCTCCAGGCCGCTCGAGATGCCGAGTGTCGAGCCACTCGGTAGTCAGGCCGGATGCCATCAAAGGGGGGGGGGGTCAGATAGAGCAGGACCGCAGGCGGACTTCCATCCCGTCACAACACATATCTATATCTATCTCTTTATCTGTATACATAATCGCCAAAATTTTGCACAGCTGCACTAGTAAAAGCCTCAGTTTCTAGTGTGTTCTAGGAAAGGAATTAAAATGTTAAGGATCCTTGTCTCAGTGAAGCCATAGAAGGTGTGAATGGAGGAAATTGCCCCTTTGTTCTACTCAGCAGGTGGGGGAACTGCACTGCTCATGGCAAAGGAAAAGCCAGTCTGAGGGGCACCATGGTGGCCAAAAGTGCATTTCAAAGAAACGAATATGTCCTTTGATCGCTAGAGACGATCTTTGGGATGATTGATATTATATCTGGGAATCAAATTAATGAAGAAGTGCACTGCGCATGCCCAGGAGTGGGAAATGTAGTAAGTGGGCTGTACCATCTGTGGGCTGTATTCTGAATGAACTGGAAACTAAATATTCTGAAACGCGCCATGTGGCGGGGCTTTTTTCTGGGGTTCACATAAGAAGTGAGAATCTGCCCGTGTTTCCCATCTCCAGCCCCAGGAGTCACATATGTCCTTTAGCTTGCTGACTTGTGAGTAGGTTCTGTGTGTTACTCTTTTTATTTTTTGCTGCTTTGTGTGTGTAAAGTGTTAATTATCCTATCTATTTTACCTGTAACCAATGCACTGTGATAAATCTTTTATTTGTTTGTCATAATAAAACTTAATAAGATCTGCTTCTGCCCGATATTCGATCCACGCTAACTGAAGGACTGGATTATCATAGAGATTTGCCTTTTGTTTAAGCTCGAGTCAACCAAACGGCGAGTTGGGGTGCAGTCGCTGGACTGTTCTATTTTGGGGTGCATGACCAGAGTTTCAAACCGTCTCTGTAAGCATCTTTGGTAAAAAGGTCAGTTTGTGGTGGCAGTGTGACGAATAGTACAAGGAAAGTGGGTACAGGAATTGTGGGCAACATAGTCAGTACTCCGGGTCGAGTGTAGACGAATACTGCGTAACAACCCTGTGATCATTTCATCACGTTTGCGTGCCTTTCTGGAGCGAAGGCCTTGCCGGGACCGCGGGGGATTGTGGGCCGCGTAGTCATTATTTTGAGTCTAGGGTAGACAGATAGTGATTTGCTTAAGCCTGCATTTCCTTCGCCACGGTGCGCGTATTGTGACACCCCCCTCCCAAGAATGAACACAAATAGCAGTTAACTAGAACAAATGGTACAAGTCTGAGTAGATAACCATTATACGAGAGAAAAAAATGTACAACAGTTCGCCAAGAGAGTGTCAGGTATCTCGATGTGCTAGGACCAATGTGAGTATCAAAGTCACGTGGAAAGAACATCTGGGTATGTCCAAAAACGTGGTCCCAGCCCCGGAGGAATTCTAACCGTGCACAAGCACTAGTCAAGCTCCCAAAGTTAAACAGAATTAATTGTGCATAAGGATTCCGGCATACAAAAAATAAAAATAAAATAATAAAAAATAAAAACAAAGATGCTCCAGGTCTGCGTCCAGCAAACACATGCCGGATAATCCGGCTAGAAATGACCCACCACGGACCGGGCGAACATTCATGGAACGTCAGTCTTTAAGACCAATAATGTGGAAGAAAAAGAAAAGAACAACCATATAGGCAGATCACTTCAGATTGCTCACGGACTTCCGTCCTCGGAGGGGGCTGGGGCAGCTTCCCAGTGTCGGCAGCTCATGGACCTCTGCGGTCTGGGTGCTGGTTAACCTCTATGGCCAGGGAGGGGGAACATCTCCCAATCCAGAACACAGAGATCCGGTAGCAAGGCGAGGGACATCCGTGGGAGTGCAAATTTGGTAAGGCAAGTTATCCACACGGGTCGAGAGAGAAAACGGGTAGCCCCATCTATAGGGAATCTGCGCCGCCATCAGGGCCTGGGTTACAGGCTGCGGCATTCTCCTGGCCTGCAGAGTAGTGGGAGCAAGGTCGTTGAAGATTTAGACGGTACCTCCTCCATAGGCCCAAGTGCGACACAAGCGAGCCTTAAGGTAGATCACTGCTTTCAAAGAGAAATCAGAAAAATAACAGATCAAATCCCTTGGCGGCATCGCAGGAGACAAAGGCATCGGTCGAAGTGCACGTCGGGCCCCTGGCAAATCCGCAGCTGTCACGCAGTCAGAGCCCAACAAAAAATTGAAGAGGCCCAGTAGGTAGGAGTGAGCGTCTGGAGTGTCTTCCCGAACTCCATGGATGCGGAGGTCCTGCCGACGGGACCAATTATCCAGGCAATCGAGACAGCGCCAAATCTCTGAGAGGTGAGTTGGACCCCCCACGGCCTCCTCCCGGGATGAGGTAGTGGCCTGTTCAAGGCGAGTCAGCCTCGTGTCTAGCGCGGACTCCTCCACCCGAACATCAGCTACGTCCTGCTGTAGCGCCTCCTTCACCATCGACTGGATGTCAGCTCTAGTTGGTATATCCTCGAGTAGCCGCTCGATCCTCTGCGAAGCAGCACCAAGGTCCAGAAGCGTATATTCCAGTGAGGAGGCTGAAGACGCCATGACAGGCGAGTCACCCCCGCCCTGCGTAGCCGAAGTCTGGGGTCCAAAATAGGAATCCAAGCGGCCCGATGTCGACCTGAGTGGGGTCTTGGACGAAGGATCTGCCGGTTGGGGCTGCTTACTGTGGCCCATAACGGGGATTACCTCGAATAAAGTGTGATTGTAATGTAAGGCTGTGGGGAGCTCCGTCTCTAAGCAGCCATTTTAGTCAGCCAGCAGACCACGCCCCTGGGCACCTGTCTTAAGAAAGGATATTATAGCACCAGAAAAAGTGCAGAGACGGGCGACTAAATTAATAAGGGGAATGGAAGGTTTAAGTTCTGAGGAAAGGCTAAGAAGTTTAAACCTGTTTAGAGAAACGGCGCCTTAGAGGGGATCTGATAACCTTATATAAATATATACGGGCCATTATAAACCATTGTCTGGAAACCTATTCATTAACGGAACTATACACAGGACACAAGGTCACCCATTTAGACCGAACGAAAAGAAATTCAGGCTAAAGCATAGGAAGGGTTATTTTACAGTTAACAATAAAGCTGTGGAATTCTCTGCCTGTTGAGGTGGTTGGGTCAGAGTGTACAGACTTTTAAAAAACGACTGGATGACTTCCTGCAGACACAGAATATTAAGGGTTATAATATTTAATATGTGGGTAAGCTTCTTGATCCAAGGAGAAATCTGACTGCCATTCTGGGGTCCAGAAGGAATTTTTTCCCAGTGTGTTGCATATTGGTGAGTGATTCAGACTGGGTTTTTTGCCTTCTTTTGGATCAACAGCAGTAGGTGATGTGTGAGAGGCTGAACCCGATGGACGCATGTCTTTTTTCAGCCTATGTAACCCATAGCTTACAAAGTGACATTTTTGCAAAACTTCAAAATGAATTAAAAATAAAATCTCCCATTGGAACACAACGTTTACAATGCAGATGTGTCATACGCACTCCCCATCTGCATTGTAACCTTCGTGGTCCATGGTTATTCTTTTTTTTTTTAACCCATTTTGAAGTTTTGCAAAAATGTCACTTTGTAAGCTACGGGTTGATATTTGGGGCTCTGTATCTTTAAATTTCCACAGTAAAATTGTACCATATTGTAACATATCATAGATGGGGGTGCGTATGACACATCTGCATTGTAAACTTCGTGGTCCAATGGGAGATTTTTTTTAACCCATTTTGAAGTCACTAGCTATGGGTTGATATTTGGGGCTCTGTATCTTTAAATTTCCACAGTAAATATTCATACCATATTCTAGATGTCTATAGAGAGTGATAAAAGCGTGACAACTAGGTGTAATCAAGATTAGATTTCTTCTACTGCTCCATCTATTTTTTTCTCTGTTGAATATCAACAGAAATAACTGTCTGATAGCAAAACCACTGGTTTTGAACGGTCTGATGGCTTGACTTCAGTAGGATTACCACCTTATGTCCTCTACCTAAAGGTTGGCGCTCCACTCATGCCATTAACCCTCCGAAACTGTGCAATGACACCAGACTTCAGGTGAAGACTCTGTACAAACACGGACTCAAAGCCACCATTTTCACAGGTGTAAATCAGGGAGAAAACGTTTTCATTCCCAGAATTCCTCTGATCCCATCAGACTACCACTTCGAGTTCATAAGTCTATAATTTCCTGTTGAGGTGTGCTACGACATCACCATCAATAAGGCACAGGGACAGACAATGAAAGTGGCTGGTGTGCCCCTGATGAGTGATTGTTTCTCCCATGGCCAGTTGTTTGTGGCGTGCTCCAGAGTCAGTTCACAGGACAGCCTGGTCATCCTCTAGCCCGAGAGTAAAACCAGGAATGTTGTTTACAGGGAGGTCCTGAGCAAATCATCTGAGGGACAAATTGAAAGTCTATGCTATGCAAGTAATTAGCCCGGCTACATACAGGTAAAACACGAAAAATTTGAATATCGTGCAAAAGTTCATTTATTTCAGTAATGCAACTTAAAAGGTGAAACTAATATATGAGATAGTTCAAGCCGTGATTTGTCATAATTGTGAGGATTATGGCTTACAGCTCATGAAAACCCCAAATCCACAATCTCAGAAAATTAGAATATTACATGCAATCAATAAAACAAGGATTGTACATAGAACAATATCGGACCTCTGAAAAGTATAAGCATGCATATGTACTCAGTACTTGGTTTGGGCCCTTTTTGCAGCAATCACTGCCTCAATGCGGCGTGGCATGGAAGCTATCAGCCTGTGGCACTGCTGAGGTGTTATGGAAGACCAGGATGCTTCAATAGCGGCCTTCAGCATTGTTCGGTTTCATGTCTCATCTTTCTCTTGGCAGTGCCCCATAGATTCTCTATGGGGTTCAGGTCAGTCGAGTTTGCTGGCCAATCAAGCACAGTAATCCCATGGTCATTGAACCAGGTTTTGGCGCTTTTGGCAGAGTGGGCAGGTGCCAAGTCCTGCTGGAAAATGAAGTCAGCATCCCCATAAAGCTTGTCTGCAGAAGGAAGCATGAAGTGCTCCAAAATCTCCTGGTAGACGGCTGCGTTGACCCTGGACTTAATGAAGCACAGTGGACCAACACCAGCAGATGACATAGCTCCCCAAATCAACACAGACTGGAAACTTCACACTGGACTTCAAGCATCTTGCAGTGTGTGCCTCTCCATTCTTCCTCAATACTCTGGGTCCTTGGTTTCCAAATGAGATGCAAAATTTGCTCTCATCAGAAAAGAGGACTGCGCAACAGACCAGGTCTGTTTTTCTTTAACGCAGGTAAGACGCTTCTGACGTTATTTGTTGTTCAGGAGTGGCTTGACAAGAGGAATACAACATTTGAAGCCCATGTCCAGGATCCGTCTGTGTGTGGTGGCTCTTGATGCACTGACTCCAGCCTCAGTCCACTCCTTGTGAAAGTCCCCAACACTTTTGAATGGCCTTTTCCTGACAATCCTCTCCAGGCTTGAGTAGGTGTAAAAGATTGTTCCAGTTCTCTTTCCCAGCTTTCCTGGAAAGTCCAAGTAACAGGTTTTTGTGGGATATTAAGTACTCTATAATACATCGAGATCGATTTAGTAGTGGAGTGAAAGTCTAGACCGAATAGTTCAGTTTCTGAAAGTAATGGAACCTTGGCAGACAGTTTAGAAAAAACCTTCTGAGCTTTAAGATAAGAGTGCATTTGCATATATGATAGAAACATTGTATTTGGAACTTTGAATTTAGTACATATTGTCTCAAAGGGCAGAATGGAGGCCGCGTCAAAGAAATGATGGTTTAAAACCCCATAATGAGCCCATATAACACAATTTCCCTGAGGAAGTAAGTACCTAAAGGATTCCAAGGGTGTGGCCATAGAGATCGGATGATGATTCGTGAAAGAGGGGAGCAATCGGTCCCATATCTTAAGGTGTAATGAGGTACTAGCAAGTAGGGATTTTATCCGTGGTCAATCTTTTAAGGGGACCCAGAGTAATGTTGCAAGATTGTGTCCCTCCATGTATGTTGCCTAGAGGGTTAGCCATTGTGGCGCGGGGCGTGTATGGAAGGATTCCAATAAGGATGCCAGGCATGATGCCAAATAATAATGCAGCACGTGTATCATGTTTAGACCTCCATCCCTGTGTCGGTAACTTAATAGTTTCCGAGGAACTCTAGTTCATTTATTGTTCCAGACATAAGAGGCCAAAATAGATTGAACCTTAGCCAGATAAGACTGAGGTAGATTTAGGGGCAGGGCGCGGAACACATACAATAGTTTTGGTAATATCATCTTGGCAGCCACCATCCTACCCAACCATGAGACTTCTTTCATTCTCCACCTGTGGACAAGCAATCTTATCTCAGAAAGCACTCTTTCATAGTTATATTGAAAAAGATCCTCAGATTTCTCCGAAATTCTAAGTCCTAGATAAACTAAATAAGTAGGACGACAATCAAATTTTTATTGCATTTTAAGAATATCCAAGAAAAGATGTGGTATATTAATTGGCAGAGCTTGTGTCTTAAGTAGGTTCACTAAAAGATGGGACACTCTACTGTATGCTTCTAGTTCTTGATATAAGGTCGATAAAGGAGACTACTGGGTCAGTCAACGTCAGGAGGATGTCATCTGCATAAAGTTGTTTATATGTCGTTGGACCCACTTGTATGCCTCTAATATCATTCTGACGAATAGCTTGTGCTAGAGGCTCCAACACCAGGGCATACAATAGGGGGGAAAGAGGGCACCCCTGACGTGTGCTTTAATCACTTCAGAGATTTCTTCTAAAGAGATTGGAGAAGCTAGTTGTCATTTGTGAGGGTAATAGTTTCGGCAGGTGCAGCGTATGAAGATAATCAGTGATGGCATCAGGTGTAGGTTGTGTCGTGTTCTCGTCTGTCGATAGGTTATACAGTTTCTCGTAGAAATCTGCAAATTCATTAGCAATATCTAACGGATTATGTATTAGTCCTCTGTTGGTTTTGAGGTGGGAGATTCCCTGTGTAACGGGGAGGGGGGGGGGGGTTAAGTTTAAAGAACAGTGGTTTATCCGTAGTTAGGCGCTGCTCACACCAATGTGATTTTGTCACAATTGTTTAAGTTCTAGCTTAAAAAAACACGTATTTTGATAACGTGTGTATAGTGTGTGGTTACAGAAAAGTACTATAAAAGTATATACTATATCACATATGTAAAAAGAGTCTCTTTTTTGAGTTCTGATATAAAGTACAAAGTCTTTCTATACTTAGAGGTGTGTCCTATGATCGATCACCTTTTTACTCTTATGGCATATAAATGTCAGAAAGTCCTTCTGAGTCTGAGTTCAGATATCGTGTTCGGTGGAGTAGATGTACATCTGTGTGTGCCTGATGCACTGCTGCCCCCTTGTGGTTAAAGTCAGTATCAGTGTTGCTGATTTAGCAATAAAAAACCAAGTCTACGGCTCTCCATCCTTTTCCCGTTCTGCAGGGCTTTACCTCTTGGGATCAAAAAAGGAGACATACATAGTGCACACTGACATACAAATTTGAAAGTAATTATATCAATTTCCAACTCACGTGGTTTAGAGCCCAAGGTATAGCCAGGCTCAATCTCTCTTGCTATTCCAGTCTATCAAGGTGACCGGTATCCCTGCTTTACCACCTCTGCTGTCCTCATGTCCTGCAGGGGTCCGTCTGTCGCCTCCAGATCCTTTTAGTATGTCAGGTAACAGGTGGGGGGCGCTGGCTGCTAGATCTCCGCTGTGCAGTGACCATAAGATTCGGAAATCAGGGGTTTATTAAGGGTTGAATAAACAATACAAAAATAATAAAAACAGGTGTAAGGATAATCCAGGACGCGTTTCGCCTTCTGGCCTCTTCCGCTGGATGGGGTTTAAGTCTGCGAGCTAGAAGTCTACCCGGTTTATTTTGAAACGCATAAACCAGTGTCCGCATTCTGTGCATGGACAAAGTAAATCTGTCAGCTTCTAAGTCAGCAAGTGAGCATAGGGCAGCGTCCAATGCGTCCGCAAGCTCCGCCGTCGGGGACAATTTGTTCCAGGTGTCTATGTCCTGTATGTTCCGAAGAATATCTAAGCGGTGTGTCATGTGTTGCTTTTTAACCTCCCTGCCGGTATTCCCAAGTGTGACTCGGGGTTAAATTTCACTACCGCGAACGGTAACCCCGAGCCACACTCGGGCTGGATGCATACTCACCTCCTCCTGGCTCCCTCGCTGTCCCCTGCAGTGTGATCGCGGCGAGCTGCTTCTGGGAAGGCTCCCTGCGAGTCACACGATGCAGGGGGGGGCGGGACTAGTAGCAAATTTAGAAAAATTGGATTCTACAGTGTAAAATGATAAGTGCAATGTTTATGAATGGCCACTAGGTGGCAGTACAGGATAAGAAATAGACCATACATCCTCTCACCCTTGTTTTCAAGACAGATTTCAGTGTTTTTTGTTGTATTTTATTGAATATCATTTATTTGCATTGTTTTGGATAATTATTTTTGGGATAATAAATTATTATGTCGTGTTTCAAAATTTATCGGACTCCGTGTATTTACAATTATTTTTAAATTAATTTATTTATAAAGGGTTTTACCAGTAAGGACTCTTGATTGCACGGATTTCAGTGCGTGATTCCTAATTATTACAGGCTAACTATGTACAAAAACACCTTTCCTTTAAAAAAAAATTGAGACACTTTTAGACACGAAATTTTGAAAAAATTAGATCGCCAGGGAGGTTAAGTCGCGTTCCCCACTGTATACGTACACCCCTAATGACCGCTTTATGAGCTTGCCATGTAACAAAAGGGGTTACTTTCAAAGAAGTGTTTTCTTTAAACTAGTTAGTCATTGCTTCATGTATTGCTAAAGACGCCGGCTCGTGTTTCAAAATGTGTTCACTAAATCTCCAGGGCGGTCTCACGTGAGAGTGAAATTTGTCCTGTATGTCGAGGAGCAGCGGGGCATGGTCAGACCATGTGAAGGGGAGTATATCGCATGTGGTGACGCGGGAGAGTAAATTCATTGGTAGCAGAAAGTAGTCTATACGTGAATAACTATTGTGTACTCCCGATCGAAACGTATAGTCTCTCTCTGTAGGATGGAGCAGGCACCATGCATCATATAAATGGTGTTGCTCCAGGAGGGAGTGCAGTTTCGATATCTGTCTCCCTGCTTGAATACCCGTAGGGACCGAGCGATCTTTCGTTGGGTCCAAGCATAGGTTCAGATCACCACATAATATTAAGTCGCCTGATAAAACATCCATAAGTTTGTTTAAAAGATGTGTCAAAAATTGCGTTTGAGAGTTATATGGGGCGTAAGCTGCTACTATCGTGTACACCCAGCCATTTATTGTGCATATTAAAATAATGTATCTGCCTCTGGGGTCAGTGAGAATTCTATGAGTCTGCATCGTTATTCTGTTGAGAATCAATATTGTCACCCCTCTAGACCTAGCCCTATAAGTCGAGTGAAATTGAGTGCGGTAGTGAGGTGTATACAATTTAGGGTGATCCAGTCTCCTAAAGGGTGTTTCTTGGAGGCAGACTATATCAGCGTCATAAGTACGACGATCTTTATATAAAGAGTGGCGTTTAACGGGTAGGTTTAAACCTTTTACATTATATGATACTATCTACATAAAAGTCTACAAAAGAGATGCAAGGAGCATATAAACGACATTTGAAATGATTAGCTAGACCTCGTATCCAAGAGAGCGATAAGTAGGATTGAGAAACGCTGCAACCACCTAGGGACGAAAGAGGGGGGGGGGAGGGAAACAAACAAAATAAAAAGTCGCAACATAGCGACAAAACTTGGTGCGTTCCAGGACGCCGTACTCTCCATCGGAGTCCCCTGTCAGGGAGAAGTCCGTGCCCTTAACTAAGAAGGGGGAGAAACGAAAAAAGAGGGGGTAGGTCCATCTGCCACCAGCAGCGAGACCAAGATGCCGTGTCATTAAGCCACCAATTTTACCCAACTTGTGTCCTGCGGCCGAGAGCGTGTAAGGTTTCCATCACAAGGAACGGGTCTACGAAGACTTGACTTTCTCGTATCCATCCAGTCAGCGTTTGCGCCAATCAGGTGTCACCTTTTCTTAGTGTAGACATGCGTTCCTGGGCATTATCGTTTAGTTTAAGGCCCCATGACTCCAGGGTTGTACGTCCCTCAGTGGGAGATGTGAGAACAGTGGTGACGTCATCGTGTAGAACAATTAGCTTGGTAGGGAATCCGCACCTGTATAATATACCAGCATCGCGTAGAGATGTTGTTAGCGGGCGAAATAGTCTTCGTTGTTGTAACGTTGCTTTAGAAAAGTCTGGGTAAATTTCCAGATGGTCATATTGGGAACCCAAGATTTATTTACACAAGTCACGGGGGTGAACTGTCTCCGGGATCCCTCGGATTTTAAGATTGTGTCATCGGGACCGGTCCTCAAGATCCGCCAGTTTATTTGTACAGTGCAATAGTTTGGATTCCAGAGATTCCACTGCTGCGGCCATGGTGTTGTGCGCGTCCGTCATTTCAGACATTTTATGTTCTAAATGTGAAGTCCGGTCCCCAATCTCTTGGATGTCTTTGCGAATGTCTGCCGACACTGCATCGAGGCGCATTGACAGGGAGGTCAAAAAATCTTTAAATGTCTCCATGCGGGTGGTGAACAGCATTAGGTCGACCTCTGTGGTGCCTGCCGAAGCGGGAGAATGGGACGGAGAGCCGCCGCCATTTTGGGGATCTGCATCCTCACGGCGTTTGCTGGGCCGGGGAGTAAAAAACTCCTTTGTTCCCGATGTTTTTTTTCCTTTGGCGGTAGCCATCGTGACGGCTATGTATTCCGGTGGGGGATTGTGGTACCTTAAAGGTTGTATGTGGTCTCTGGTGGCTGATATCCGTGTTTCCACGCCATCTGGTCTGGAGCCGGACTAAAACACGTCCGCCATGCTCCGCCCCCCCTTACTGTGGAAATTTAAAGATGCAGAGCTCCAAATATCAACCCGTAGCTTACAAAGTGACATTTTTGCAAAACTTCAAAATTAATTCAAAATAAAATTCCCATTGGACCACGACGTTTACAATGCAGATGAGTCATACACACTCCCCATATGCATTGTAAAAAAGAAAAAAGATAAAGAAAAATAGAGAAAAAGGGTTTAAAAAGTTAAAAGAAAATTGGAGGGGTGTCTAAGATGTCTAAGAATAATATAACATACCAATAACTGAACAATCAGTATCTGTAGATATGTGTTCTCGTTTTTATGGTATTCTACATATGCGTATCGTGTAACTTCTATGCAACTGCATAATAAATAATGAATGATGCCACTACCTCACTGGTATATGGAAAGACATGTATACATATATATAAATCCTATCATTGATCTTATAGAGTACAGATGTATAAACATACAATCTAGATGTTATATATCAAAATATATCATATTAACAATTATACAATTCATACAGTCTACCATAATAGAGCTTGTCACCCGATGACCATCACGTGAAACACCCATAATGTGAGGAACACATGTTGTTATCTAGGAGAATGAGGAAGAGAGGGATACAAGTTGGACCCAGAATAATACCACCTTTGGAAATGCACCCAAACAATCCTCTTTTTATCGAAGACCACGCTTTCAGAAAAAGAACACTAGGAATAATTCAGGTCAAGACTCTACAGAGACAGAGCTAGAAACATCAGATGACCAATTATATTCACAATCTGTTCCTACCAGTTCTGCTTCTTTTTTAGTCAGAGATCAACAGAAACAGGACGGAGGAGGAAGAGGAAACATCACAAGCGCAGAAAGAAGGCAGAACCCGGGAAGAACAAAAAAGACTTATCACCCAAGGATGTACAATCAGCGCCGTTAGTGATAAATATATCAGACCATATACTTACGGACATTGAATATAAGGTACTGTCTAAGGGTCTCTCATTCTGTCCTTCTGTTCCCATTGACCTCTTCGCTCTACGTGTGGATTTAGAGAATTTTTTTCGTAATGTAAAATTAAAAGTGTTTTTCCATGGGAGAGTAGAACCTATTGATATACATACCTCTAATACTTCTGATATTTCATTTCACGCCAAAGAACTTAAACTTTGGACTAAAAGTGATTTTTCTCCACCTACGACCCCTCCCATAGAAACGTTCATTCAGTTTGTGAAGCAGGATATTGATCACCTGCTAGATCATTTTATAGATGGTAAACATCCTAATTTTTCTAAACTTGAACGACAGGAGCTAAAAGACCTAAGAGAGAATAAGAGTCTCACTCTTAAACCAGCTGATAAGGGGGGAGCGTTGGTTATTATGAATCATGCGGATTACGTAAAGGAGGTCAATAGGCAGCTTAATGATACTGACACATATAGTGTCAGCCATTTGGGTGAAGTTACACAGCTAGAGAAATTAATTGACACAGTTATCTCAGAGGCCTTAACACAGAACATCATAGACGAAGATTTATATAAATATCTTAAAAAAGAGCATGCTATCCTGCCGGTGTTTTATGTATTGCCTAAAATACATAAAAGTCTGGAGAACCCACCAGGGAGGCCTATTGTGGCTAGCACGGATTCCGTGCTTCAGCCCATATCGGTCTTCCTGGATAGGGTTCTCCAGCCTTTGGTCATTAAGACTCAGTCCTTCTTATGGGACAGTAAGGATGTGTTGAGACGCATAGCAGAACTTTCATTCACAGGTCCCGTCATTTTATTTACATGGGATGTCACGAGTCTCTATACCTCTATTCCCAATATAGAGGGTATGACAGCTATTCATGACACGCTACTTAAACACTAATTTCCAGAAGAACACATCTCCTTTCTGATGAAGTTAGTGGAGATAGTGCTCCATAATAACATATTCTTATTCGGTGACACGGTGTACAAACAATGCAGAGGCACGACCATGGGATCCAATATGGCTCCAGCCTACGCCAACCTATACATGGATACATTTGAAAATCAATTCATTTATCCACATCAATTTTTTATTAACTTTGTACACACATGGTGGAGATACATCGACGATGTTTTTGGCATTTGGACTGGGACTGAAACTGACTTGACAACTTTTCTGACACACATGAATGCAGTTAATCCTCACATTAAATTTACTATGATCTCTAATCCACTCGAGATCAATTTCCTAGATCTTACCTTGAGAGTTGAGGGAACGCATCTTATTAGTGATTTGTTTGTAAAGCCAACAGACAGAAATAGCCTTCTTCACTATAGTAGCTTTCACCCGGAGAGCACACTTAAATCATTACCTCGTAGTCAGTTTACCAGAGTAATAAGAAATGTCTCTAATCCAGACACTCGTGATGATAGACTTCAACAAATGACAAATAAATTTATTGACAGAGGTTATCCTAAAATCCTTCTACAAGAAGAATATATGCGATCCAAAACTCTGGACCGCACTACCATCATTTCCCAATCAAAAAATAAAAAACAAAGAGTCTCGCATTCCATTTATAACTAAATTTAATGAGGCCAGTAGATCCATTAATCAGATTGTACGTAAACACTGGCAGATTCTTCAAAAAGCTTATGGTGGGATTCCATCTTTTCAGTTTGCACCTATGTTCGCTCACAAAAGAAATAGAAACCTGAGGGATTCCCTTGCCAAAGCTGATGTGGGATCTCTTAGGAAGCATCAACAAGTTACTTTAGCACCGAGGAAACATGGGACTTTCCCATGTTTACATTGTGCCTCGTGTAATGCTGTGATCAAAGGTGACTCCTTACTTCATCCACAGACAGGCAAAAAAATACCAATTCAGGGCTTCTTCACCTGTGACTCCTCATTTGTAATTTATGTTTTAAAATGTCCATGCGGCCTCCTATATGTGGGCGAAACGACCACGAAAGTGAAAGATAGAATCAGTAAACATAAATCCACGATCCGCACTATGCGGCTAGAGTTACCTGTTGCAGAACATTTTCATCTTTGCTCTCACAGTGTAGCACAACTCCGTTTCCAAGTTATTGATCAAGTCCCACCACTTAGACGTGGTGGTGATAGGACTCGTTTGTTGAAACGTAAAGAAAAAAAGTGGATACATAAACTTGATACTCTGTGGCCAAAGGGTCTGAATAGAGAATTCGATTTAAATGTATGTTTCTGAATCCTATTCTAACTTGTATCCCTCTCTTCCTCATTCTCCTAGATAACAACATGTGTTCCCCACATTATGGGTGTTTCACGTGGTCATCGGGTGACAAGCTCTATTATGGTAGACTGTATGAATTGTATAATTGTTAATATGATATATTTTGATATATAACATCTAGATTGTATGTTTTATACATCTGTACTCTATAAGATCAATGATAGGATTTATATATATGTATACATGTCTTTCCATATACCAGTGAGGTAGTGGCATCATTCATTATTTATTATGCAGTTGCATAGAAGTTACACGATACGCATATGTAGAATACCATAAAAACGAGAACACATATATCTACAGATACTGATTGTTCAGTTATTGGTATGTTATATTATTCTTCTTAGACATCTTAGACACCCCTCCAATTTTCTTTTAACTTTTTAAACCCTTTTTCTCTTTATCTTTTTTCTTTTCTACGTAATTTCATTCATTTTTTTATACTCGGCCCCTTTTTTCCCCAATATTCTTGGGGCTGCATGTCTATAATATGATTCATCTGCTTTAAATATTTAATCACATAATTGGTTAATTGCAGAAGCATGCAAGCAATCTAGGTGGTATAAGTAAAAGGTTTTTTTTGATGTGTGTATATGTATGATTAAGACCTGCGGGTCGAAACGTCACATGATTTTGTCTTGAGGTTTGCTGTATCCGAATAAATTCTTTTTTCCTCACTTGAAGATCCCACCTCTCTTTTGCTTCCACTGATTTTGAACTGTCTGATGGCTTGACTCCAATAGGATTACCACCTCATGTCCTCTACCTAAAGGGTAGTCCATCCCTGCGCCCACCCCTCCACTCTGCACCCGCCCCCTCGCCCTCCACCCCATCCCTGCACCTTCCCATCCCTGCACCCCCTCTGCCCCCCACCCCTGCATCGACCCCCGATCCCTGCGCTCGCCCCTTCCCTGGGGCGTGCCCCCTCTGCCCCCCACCCCTGCCCCCTCCATCCCTGCCCCCCCTCCATCCTGCGCCCGCCCCTCCAACCCTGCGTCCGCCCCTCCATCCCTGCGTCCGCCCCCTCCAACCCTGCGCCCGCCCCCCACCCTGCATCCGCCCCCTCCATCCCGCGTCCGCCCCCTCCAACCCTGCGCCCGCCCCCCACCCTGCATCCGCCCCCTCCATCCGTGCGTCCGCCCCCTCCAACCGCCCCCCCATCCCTGCGTCCGCCCCTCCACCCGCCCCTGCCCCCTCCATCCCTGCACCCGCGCCCCTCATCCCTGCGCCCCTCATCTGCGCACCCGTCCCTGCGCCCACCCCCTCATCCGCACACCCGCCCCCCTATTCGGTATTTGTTTTCGGCTAAGCTCATCGTGCATTTTCAGTATTCGTCCCAAATTTTCATTTCGGTGCATCACTAAATTTTGTGCATGTTTGCATAATTAAAGTGGGCCCGTCTGGATGATGTCCAGGGCTGATTGTATGTGTCAGTTCACCTGACTGGCTGGAGGATGACCAGGCTGAGAGTAAAACCAGGAACGTTGTTTACAGCGAAGTCCCGAGCAATTCATCTGAGGGACAAATTGAAAGTCTACTATGCAAGTAATTAGCCCAGCATCATTAGATAAAGCCCAGGGTTGCTGGTGGGATTAACCTGCCTGGCGGTAATCCCGAGTGTGACTCAGGGTTAAATTCCTGTTCAGTTGGGAACTCATTTGCCAATGAAATACAGGACACGGGGGTACCAAAATATATATATATATATATATATATATATATATATTTTTTTTTAGAGGATTTATTCTCAAAGCAGCTTTACAGAAATAAAAATCGTTTGTAAAATGTAATAAGACTTTCCAATACACGTTTCGCTGGTGCTTGTCAAGATCCAACAGTTGCTTCATAATACCATCTTTTACCACATGTTGAAAAATTCTTAACCCATTTTAATCAACAAAGCTTAGATTTCAGAGCAGCATCGCTAGAAAGGTCACACTGTGACCTTTCCAGCGATGCATCGTTTACCTTGTTCCGATCGGGAGGGAGAGGGATCCCTCTCCTTTCAGGCACTCTCCCAGCTCTGCCGGGGGGCTCCTGAAAATGATGTCATCGTGCCTGTCGATGACATGAAAGCAGTGGTCTGACTATCTTTGAAGTCAGACCGCAGGACCCCAGCCAGAGAGGGGAGTATCAGGAGGGAGGGTCAGGTAACCTACCAGGTACATCCTTGGTCGTTAAGCGACAGTTTTTGTTGGACATACCTAGCACATCCTTGGTCGTTAAGGGGTTAATCCAAAATCAGTGACATATTTGATTAGTGAATAAAACACGGATTCTCTTACAAAACCATACTGGACAACTAAGAATAGGGTAGCCACAGTGAACTTTATTCTCCGACATGGTCACATTTTTTATGCACATAAATTGAAAACTTAACCAAACCTTACAGTACATTATTGAAAATTGTGTTTAAAACAAAGCATATTTTTTATTAAAATACATATTGCAAGCATGTATATTGTAGTGACTGTGCAAACAGCTCATCATGAAGTAAAACCCCTGACCAACTCGATCATAAAGGTTAAAAGTTTAGTATAGCATTTCTTGAATATGTATATCCAACTATTGTGAAAACCTGTCGTTTATGCAAAGGAATAAAACAGATGCAGTAACAATTGCAGTACTGGTTTCCTCCCTTACTGAAAATTTTAGAGAAATCGTGAAAGTCAGCAATGATATACCAGTCTACTATATTAAAACTCTGCATAATAGGTCGGTATGACATTCAAGAAATAACGATATAAAAACAACTCAAAACAGACTGTACTCACAGTTATATGGGGTTATATACGGTCAAATGCCACAAAAATGCTATTCAAAAACAACGTATTATCCAATTTAGCTGGACTATTATGGTCAGACCATTCAAAATGAACTATTAAGTGGGCTTTATCACAAAAAGGATAAGTAAACTAAAAGACAACCAGTCTACTGCTACACTGTGATCCAAAACCGCCATACACATAACCTATGCAATAATTGACAAGATAGCCTTTTGGAAAAACAACCAAAAGTCAAAATTGGAATATAGATGGAAACATCTTGACTGGCAAACAAAAGTGGCATAACTAGAAGGCCTATTATGCATTTTGTGTGCAGCTCCAGCATTTTGACTTGTATTTATGGTTTTCTTCAGCATAAAGAAAGGTGAAACATTTTTTTAAAAACACAGGGAGCAGGAACCTCCGGTTAGTAGCAAGTAGATTATTTCTTTACATGGATTTCTGAAGTCTCGAAAGAAGGAATTCTGTTGCCAGACTCCAAAACCTGGAAACACCCCCCCCTTTAAATTTCTAAAGACATAATTTAAAATCCACTAAGAACCATCACCATTGGTAAGGAAGCAAATCAAACTTCAGTAAGATCTACTGAGATCCCTACACCAAGGATCTCATTCACACATATGGCCATTTTCCACACAAATGAGCCTGTAATATATGTAAAAACAACTAAATAAAACTATTGTGAGCAGAAAGCTTTGAGTTTCAGAAAGCTTGTAATTTGTAGATAGAATTGGTCAGTTGTATGTTTGTTTTATAGATATACCTATACACTAATATATACACATACATATACAAAGTATATATAGTTGTGCATATATGTATTTTTGTGTGAACATATACACATGCAAATATATACACATATAAAGTATATATAGTTGTGCATATATGTATTTTTGTGTGAACATATACACATGCAAATGATTACACACAAGTATGAAAGGTTTACAAAAGTATATATTCTGAGGGGAAAAAAAGGTTTTAACAGTTTTTAATAGAATGCCAGTGTTGCTTGGCAAAAAAAATTTACAATGCCCATTTCCTAGAGGAGAAGATCATTGCAGGATGTACTTTATCCATCTGCTTAGAAACGTTGGATCATAGACTCTCGGGATTTTCCAACGCCAATCCACTTTACTGCAAAATAACAAAAAGCAGAACATTAAAAGGATTAAATGTTTGACTACATGTTTACCTATTATCTCCAACTTCAAAGTCAGAGGCAGGCTATATAGGCTGTATTTACACTGACAAACGCATCAATTTATTAAACTGGAAATTAAATAATAAATAAAGAACACTGAATGGATAGTTGTAGGAAGCAGAGAGCAATTCTTTTTCACATTAGTGTAGGTTTGCTAACAGTCATTGAATAAAATGGCAATGCTTATGGTCTATCATAAAACACGATCATTTTTAAAACACTCCATATACATTCTGTACAGATAGAACGCAAAAACTATTTCAATCACATTAATGGAGCCAAGGGTCAAGTCGAGCGGGAATGTAGTTCCTCCACTATTTTTGCAGAAAGGAGTTTCCATTTGCCCCACTCAAGATTATATTTAGTTAGCCAATTATATTTTTTAAGTCACAATAAATATTTGATAAGGATTACATAAATCCATTTGATTTGTGTACATATAAAAATATCAATTTGAGTGTGGCATGGTGGGTTATGTATGAGAAGACAACGCTTAAGAGTGGGAAGAATTATCATTGGAGTTTTTTGTTGTTTTTTGACACCTGAGAGGGACATCTTAAATTCAAATCATTTCATTTTTATGGTTTCTATTCAAATACCAGCTATAAATTGTGTTATGAATTGCTTACAGTACATCTGATGAACCTCAGTTCTCTAGTGAATCCTGCATTTGAAAACCTAATTTTGCAGTAGTCATATCTCATTTAGAAAGTCACAGAAAGCCATGAACCCATATAGAAACATAGAAAAATGTCAGCAGACAAAAACCTTTCGGCCCATCTAGTCTGCCCAATTACATGGATACTTTACCTGGAATTCTCTTTTGTTTAGGATAGCCTTATGCCTATCCCATGCCTGCTTAAATTCAATTACTGTTTTAGCCTCTACCACTTCTACTGGAAGACTGTTCCATGTATCCACCACCCTCTCAGTAAAATAATGCTTTCTGATGTTACTTTTAAACCTTTGCCCCTCTAATCTAAGACTATGTCCTCTTGTTTTGCTACTTTGTTTCCTTTTAAATATACTCCCTTCCTCTACCTTGTGGATTCCCTTTACGTATTTAAATGTTTCTATCATATCTCCTCTGTCTCGTCTTTTTTCCAAGCTGTAAATGTTAAGATCATTAAGCCTTTCCTGGTAACTTTTCTCCTTCAAGCCGTACACCATTTTAGTAGCCCTTCTCTGAACTCTCTCAAAGATGTCTATATCCTTCTGGAGATACGGTCTCCAGTACTGCACACAGTACTCCAAGTGAGGTCTCACCAGTGCTCTGTACAGTGGCATGAGCACTTCCCTTTTCCTACTGCTAATACCTCTACCTACACAACCAAGCATTCTGCTAGCATTTCCTGCTGCTCTATTACATTGACTACTTACTAGGGTTGCACCGATACCGATACTAGTATCGATATCGGTGCCGATACCGGGTACTGCAGGAGTACTTGGTACTCCTGCAGTACCCCCGATATTTTTTTCCGATACCGGAAGCCGGCATTGAGCCGGCTTGCCGGTATCCGAGGGGCTGCGGCGGCTGTACGAATGCTCTATCGGCATTTGGACAGCCGCCCCTGGAGCTGCTCTCCGCCCTGTGTTTAATACTTACCTTCCTTCAGCGCCGCCGGGAAAGTCTTCGTGCGCACACTCCTTGGAAGGACCCCAGCCGCGACCACGTGGGACCATGTGATCACGGCTGGGGTCCTTCCAACGAGCGCACGCGCGGAAACTTTCCCGGCGTCGCTGAAGGAAGGTAAGTATTAACAAAGTGAGCAGCTGCAGGGCCTGTCCGAATGCAGATAGAGCATTCGGACAGGCCCTGCAGCTGCTCTCCGCTCATACTTACCTTCCTTCAGCGACGCCGGGAAAGTTCCCGCGCGCGCGCTCGTTGGAAGGACCCCAGCCGCGATCACATGGTCCCACGTGGTCGCGGCTGGGGTCCTTCCAACGAGCGCGCGCGCGAAGACTTTACCGGCGGCGCTGAAGGAAGGTAAGTATGAGCGGAGAGTGGGGGGCACATCCATGAGCCTGGGGGGCATATCCATGAGCCTGGGGGGCATATCCATGAGCGGCATTATCCATGAGCAGGGGGGCATATCCATGAGCAAGGGGGGCATATCCATGAGCAAGGGGGGCATATCCATGAGCAGGGGGGCATATCCATGAGCAAGGGGGGCATATCCATGAGCAAGGGGGGCATATCCATGAGCAGGGGGGCATATCCATGAGCAAGGGGGGCATATCCATGAGCAAGGGGGGCATATCCATGAGCAGGGGGGGCATATCCATGAGCAGGGGGGCATATCCATGAGCAGGGGGGCATATCCATGAGCAGGGGGGCATATCCATGAGCAAGGGGGGGGGCATATCCATGAGCTGGGGGGCAATTATCCATGAGCTGGGGTCAGGATATCCATGAGCTGGGGCAAATCCATGAGACCTGGGGGCTTTATAGGAGGTCTGTTCTTATTGGAAAGCGTCACATGACATAAAATAAAAGTATTGGTAATTGGTATCGGTGAGTACTTGAACAAAAGTATCTGTACTCGGTCTTAAAAAAGTGGTATCGGTGCATCCCTACTACTTACCTTTCGATCCTCTGAAATAACCCCTAAATCCCTTTCCTCAGATGTTGAGGTTAGGACTGTATCAAATATTCTATATTCAGCCCTTGGGTTTTTACGTCCCAGGTGCATTATCTTGCACTTATCCACGTTAAAACTCAATTGCCACAGCTCCGACCATTTTTCTAGTTTACCTAAATCATTTGTCATTTGGCTGATCCCTCCAGGAACGTCAACCCTGTTGCAAATCTTTGTGTCATCAGCAAAAAGACATACTTTTCCATTAATACCTTCTGCAATATCACTAATAAAAATATTAAATAGAATGGGTCCAAGTACTGACCCCTGAGGTACCCCACTGGTAACAAGACCTTGCGCCGAATAAACTCCATTTACCACAACCCTCTGTTGCCTGTCACTCAGCCACTGCCTATATCCCCCATTATGGCTCAAGATTTTCAAAGCAGGCCATACAAACCATTCTTGGTACATACGTTTAGTTAATAATTTAGTGACACTGACAAATGCAGAAGAGCAGCATCAAAATTTGATAAAGTACCAGTGTCATTATGGGCATACGTTTCAGCACACTAGGAAGGATCTGCATATTAAACACAAAATTAGGTTCTCATCTGTTACCATTTTCTTTTAGTATTGATACTTTTTTTATTGGACTAACCATTTATGTATTAGTTTTATTAGTATGAAAAATAATAAGCAAAGCAAGCATACAACAAATGGGCATTTAGGGACAAATCAAGTCATCATATAAAGGAGAAAAATGGACATCGGAAAACACTGCATGACAAAAATAAAGCAACAGAAAAAAGTCAAACGAATAAAAAAAAAAGAAAAGGGGGTGGGGAGGGTGAGGGAAATGGGGGGGGGGGGGGAAGAGAGATGGCCATAACAGAAGACCATCACAGTGCCGCCCCTGGTGCATTCCCAACCGGCCAAAAAACTGTGGGAGCGCAGGCCATGGGGAGGGGGGTGGGGGTAAATGGCACCAGGACCAGCTTCGCCCCTTGATGCCTCCCTGTAATGCCAGAACAAAAAGGAAAAAAGAAAAAAAAAAACACGTTATTAGGAAAATACAAAAGTCTCCTCAAAAGATAAGTCAGAAAAAGGGGAAGTAGCACGGGGAAAAAGAAAAAAAAAATCTCAGAAACCATCCCAGACCGAGCCATCAGCGTGTGGACAAGAGGGGGTAAAACAGAATAATCGCACAGTGGGGCCAGGAAATAGTATAAGGCCTCATCTCCGTAGCAACGCCGAACAAGGGGAAAGTAAGGAGTGCCAGCAGTAAGACAAAACATAATAAAAACAAACCGGATGGGGAACCAACAATCCTCGCAGGATAGGTAAGATGATGCATGCACAGGCCGGATTGTGCAGTGAACCAAAGCCCGGTACGGGGGGGGGGGGGGGGGTCATCAAAATAAGGAAAAATTGCCACTCAGCCAAGTACAGTCTCCGCAGTGTCCTGAAAAAAGCCCTGCCCCTTGCAGCACCGACCACGCCGCAGCGGGGTTTGTGATGACGTACTGTAAGTTTCCGTGGGTTACTTCCAATGAGCCTGCCAGTCCCCACCGATACGACTACCTTCAAGTGGAGGAAGACCGTCTCCTCCCGGAATCGACGACGAGCCAGCAGGGTTATGAGGGGTAAGTCCCGGTATAGCAGGAGCTTCGACCCTTCAAAGTGCAAATTCTCCTGTGCACCTGGGGTCATCATAAGTAGGGCTGCAACTAAAGATTATTTTCATAATCGATTAGTTGGCCGATTATTTTTCCATTAATCGATTCATCGGATAAAAGAAAAACCTAGGCAAATTGCATAGGTTTTGCACACAACGTACATGAGCATCTGGTCACAGTGATGGATTGATGCTGCGTACACAGTTTAAGCCCATGTCTGCTTTCTCCACAAACAAATCGCTGCTACAAGTGCTCAGATAGACACGATGATGACAGCGCAAAAGCCGGGCGAGAATAGGGGGGCACTCATCTCAGCCTGACCACTTAAGCTTATTAGAGTGTCCCTTTACAATAATTTCATGAACAAACTGAGTGGGAGGAGGGTCTGGAGGTGGAAGGGAGTGAGTTTGTTCAAGGGACTTGACCCGAGTGTGAGAGGGAGTGGGTTTGGGCAGTAGACTAGACTTGAGTGTGGGTGGGAGTTTGTAGGAAGGGACTGGACCAACGGGAGAGAATAACAGCTCCAGACCAAAGAGGGGGTGACAGGCTAGTTGGGGTGATGACACAGGACTCCAGCTTCAAGTAAGGATAAAACACCAGCGGTACAATGCCTTTACCCAGAGGCAGTATCCCAGGGTGTTATAGCGCTTCTGCAATTGTAAACTAAATAAAAACAAACTGGCTATGTCTGACATAAACCTATAACTAAATCATACAGTGTAAAGAAGGGACATTTCTTCTCCATTTAGCTCTGAATCAGAATAAGAGGGTATCATGTTTAATTCAGTCTGAATCTAAACCGTGCTGTACACATCGATTAATCGACAGCCCATTAGCTGTCAACTATTCTCATTATCGATTATTTTAATTTTCGATTAGTTGTCAATCAATTAGTTGTTTCAGCCCTAGTCATAAACTTAATCTGATTCGGGACATCCACAGCTATTGCAATATCACTTCGACTGAGGTGAACATGGCTGGAGTCTCCGGGGAGAATCCTGTAACCTGGCATCCCAAGCGGTTTACGTACAGGAGGAGGGCAGTCTCAGTCACTGACTCTGGGATTCCTCGGATACGGATGTTACGTCTACGATGTGTGGCTCTTAAGGTTTCCACTGAACGTGACAAGAGGGTAACTTGAGAATGTAGCTCATTCACCTGTTCCGCAAGGTGCGTATGTACTGTCACTGATTTCAGCAAACTGCGCCTGTATCTCCAGTACCTGGGTACGAACCTCCGTCACCTCAGCTCGCATCGCAGACACCTCCACCTGCCACACCGTTCTCATTTTTTCCATAAATCTGCGGAGGTCACCTTTTGTGGATGGAAGCGTGTCATCGCCAACGATGTCGTGCTGGTCAGAGGTGCGAATGGGCAAGGAGGGCGACTCGACTCTCAGCAATGTCTTGGACCAGTTTGGCGAGGACGGTTGGGGTCCTCCGAACCACGTTGGTGCGGAGCTGCGAGAGACTGTCGGACAGGAATCCCTCTCCGAGGGAGAGGGATCCCCTTCTGAGGTTCGAGGTGTAGCAGAGGTGGCCGTTGGGTCCGGACAAACCGCTTGATGCTCTGCAGTCAGCAATCTGTCTTACCTGGGCCCTCTTCCATGCAGTGGTGCCAGTCTTCAGCGTGTTCGTGGGAAGCGTTGTGGTAAGCAGGCATTGTCCATCCAGTCCCCTGTCAGCCAGAAGCGCTCATCATCCTAGGATCCGTAGCCTGGCGGGAGGAGGTCCCGAGTCCGGAAGCGTGTCCCCTGTGCATAGCCTCGCGAATGTCCCTCTGGTGGCAGCCCGGTCCAGCTTCTTAAGGGACTTTTTTTATTGTAACTGTATTTTATTAAACGTTTCAGAGTAGAACAACAAGATAAGTCGCAGCTCATCCAACATTCAATTTTCAAAAAAAAAAAAATATATACATGGCATGTGAAAATTAACCATGTGTTATCAAGAGGGGAGGGTGAGGGGAAGAAAGAGCGGTGAGCATATGAGAACATCTCCATCTAGAGTACAGTATAGTAGACAATTAAGGGTGAGCAATATATACAGGGTGGAGCGGTGGGGATAGGAGACAGATGTCAGCACGTCAAGGAAAGGCAAGTACAGCCAAGGGTTCGGGAGGCAAGGTACTGTGTAGGACAGTGTTTCCCAAACCTGTCCTCAGTACCCTCCACCTCACCAGGTTTGAGGATATCTGAAGCAGACCACAGGTGATAGGATTTGCTGCTCAGTGATTGCAGGATTCAGTCTGCATTTCCCCAAGGTGAGCTGCAAAATCTGGCCTGGTTGAGGGTCCCGAGGACAGGTTTGGGAAACACTGGTGTAGGACCTATGAGCGGGGCCTTGCTGCGGGCCAGTAAAACCATGGGTGGAGGTGTTGGGTAGTTGTATTATTCGCTTGGGATGCTAGATCTTTGATTGAGCGAAGTGTTTCAACCTCTTAACCGTTCAGAGATCGGTGGTGTGGTTGTAGACTTCCAGTATCGCGGGATGATTGCTTTAGCAGTGTTAAGCAACAGTATATCAAGTGAGCGTTTGTAATCTTCGTTATCATTAGAAGTGTCATGCAGCAACATAGGGGCCAGGTCAAAGGCCGGTGGGCATGTGGAAACCTGGCGGAGTACATCATGGACCTTGTGCCAAAACGGCTGAATGATTGTGCACGACCACCACATGTGTATCATGTCAGCTTGGGGGGAACCACACCTCCAGCAGGACCCATCTACCCCTTGGAGGTAGGAGGACAGCAAAGCAGGAGTCCTATAGCACCGCAAAAGCAATTTATAGGCGGTTTCTTGGGTCTTAGAGGCTATTGATCATGACGAAGCAAGGGCAAAAAATTTCGCCCACTGTTCCTCAGTAAGGGACAGCTGTAGTTCAGCTTCCCATTTTTCCACAAATATGGGCATGAGGGGGGGGGGGAAATCAATCGCTGTATTAAGCCATAGATCAGCAAAATCCCATGTGTCGGTAGGGAGGTGCGAGTAAAAATTTTCAAATTCAGTGAGGACGAGTATATTTGCTCAGGGGAGCCATGGAGCGCAGGTGTGATATAAAACGGTGGTAATGGAATATAGTGAGGAAGGAGTGCGGGTGTGCCAGTGGTATATCCTGCGGTGGTTTAGGTTGGTCACCGGTTAAGAACATATGAGATAGTGGGGTCACCATCAGATCGGATCAGTTAAGTGGGCGGACATGGGGAGAGAATGTCGGCAGCATGTGGACAGGTAAAAGGGGGGATGGCCAAGGGGCGATGGGGGTGGCAGCCTGTAACAGTCTCCATATCTGGACAGTAGCTGATACCGTAGGATGAGGAGGGAGAGGTGGAAGCGTAGCCATTTTAATGAGCCACGGGAGATAAGCGAGAGGTCAGTCCACTCCAACCTGTTCGAAGGGTATCCATAATTTATGCGGGGGGTTTACCTTCCATTCCACTAAGCGAAGGAGGTGGACTGCTTGGTAGTAACCTTGTATAGACAGCAATGCCAGACCACCTCTGTCTTTCGGGGCCGTGAGCATGCAAAGACCAACACGGGGTCGACTCTTGTTCCAGACATAACCGAGAAATAATTTCTGAATCAGTCCAAAAAAAATGCATAGGTATCTGGATCGGTATTGTCTGGAACAAGTACAAGATACGCGAGACAATGTTAATTTTTCTTAAGGGACTTCTTTCCCATTCCAGCATGAGGGAAAAGGAAACCATCAGCCGCAGGAAACTCTGGATCCAAAAATGAGCTAGGCCGCACCACTAGGCCCAGATCCAGACAGTCTGAAAGTTCGCCAGGAAACTGCACCAGGGCGTGCACAGCGGGTCCAGACACAGTTCCCCAGCTGCGAGCATTACAAAAGTCGGGCAGACACACAGGCAACCTCGTAAAAACAGCAGTATAACGGCAGAGCCCAGGAACGTGCGACTGCTCACAACAGTGGATCCTGTTACCATTTTAACTCAAAAGCAAAGCACTAAGAATCTTAGTTTCTACATATTGAATCTTTATCCCCTTCTCGACTGCTGATGTACCGTGTACATCCTGCCCAGGGGTCTCCCTCAGACCCGCGGGCGTACATAGTAACGTCAGTGGGCTCCTAACCTCCCTCCCACCAATACTTACCTCCCTCGCTGGCTCCAATGGAGTTCTGGCAGGGAGGAAGCCTGCCCCTCTGTTTTAGAGGGGTCGGCGGGCACGATGACGTCACCACGCTGCGTGGTGATGTCATCGGCAGGCGCCCCACGGCGCCGGCATTGAAAACAAGGAAGTGAAGGGGGGCTCGTTTGCAGCCCTCTATCTCTCCAACCATGGCACCTAGAAATATGCTTTTTACACAGCTGGAAAGGGGAGAGTCTCCCCTTTTCAGCGGTGTATAGCATTAACTTGCTGGATCACGACTTGGCAGCAATCGGCGCTGAATCGCGATTTAAACCTGGGAGGTGGCTGACATCTTGGATGTCAGCCAAGCCTCCAGGTCACCCCCCACCCACTGACATCCCCACCATATGTGAGGATGTCAGTGGGCCAGTTAACCCCCTAGCTGCAAAAGGGGAGATAGTGGGATCCTTTGGATCCCGATCATGGCCTGTCAAATGATACCAAACATGACTAGGTTTGGTGGGGGGGAAAAAAAAAAAAGCTAAAAAAAATTATTGTCTGGGGGTTGTAGATTTTGGGGATTAAATTACGAAAAAGTGTTTTTACCATTTTTTCATCATATTTCATATTTATTGTTATAGTAAATTATAGGATATGATGGAAATAATGTTTTTTTTAGAAAGTCCATTTAATGGCGGGAAAAACTGTATAATATGTGTGGGTTGCATAAATCAGTAAGAGGAAAATTTGACCTAAACACGAACAGCGCAGAAAAGTAAAAACAGCAGCGGCCACTAAATGACGGATTTGTGTAAAACCGCCCAGTCACTAAGGGGTTAAAGAAAAAAGGTTTATCAGCACTAAGCTATAGGGATGCACCGATACTAGTATCGGTACCGATACTGACGTTTGCACGAGTACTTGGTACTCGTGCAAAAGGCCCGATACCGGAAGCCAGCGCTGGGCCGGCTTGCCGGTATCCGCGGGGCTGGGGAAGCTGGCCGTGTGCATGAAAAGCACGCGGCCAGCGTTCCCTTCCGGCGGCAGCGATACTCACCCATCCTGAGGTCCGGTCGCGCTGCTGTGACGCATTCATGCGGCCTCCTTGGCGCTTCAGTGACGCTGCCTCTCGGCTGAAGTCCGCTTCAAAGAAGAGCTGGCGACCACGTGATCGCGCCACAGCAGCGCGACCAGACCCAGGATGGGTATCGCATCGCTGCCGCCGGAAGGGAAGGCTGGCTGCGTGCTTTTCATGCACGCGGCCAGCTTCCCCAGCGTATAGGTGAGCGCTGGGGGCAATATCCATGTGAGGCTGGGGGCAATATCCATGTGAGGCTGAGGGCAATATCCATGTGAGGCTGAGGGCAATATCCATGTGAGGCTGAGGGCAATATCCATGTGAGGCTGAGGGCAATATCCATGTGAGGCTGAGGGCAATATCCATGTGAGGCTGAGGGCAATATCCATGTGAGGCTGAGGGCAATATCCATGTGAGGCTGAGGGCAATATCCATGAGATATATTTTTGTAAATCAAAGTTTTTATTGAGTTTCATCGACAAATTCAAACAGAAAAGATAGCATAGCTTCATTGTTCAGGTATAAATCTGGATTTGTCAGATCACACAAGATCTGATCAAGTATGACAACACAGAACAATTCTAAAAATATCAACGAATAGCAAATAGAGAGATCTGGATTTATGCCTATAGATCTATAAGTAAAAAAGTGGGGGTTAAAGAAAGGTGAAAAACAGCTGAAGGGGGGGGGGGAAATAAAAAAATAAATCGGTCACGTACCGTAGGTGAAGCCGAATTACTAGGTGGCTACGTATAGAGTACCTTAGATCCTTTAGTCTCGGTGTGCGTTCAATATGGTTCTAAAAGTGGAGGAGGACGAGACCAAAGTCCATCTGGACCAGATTGTGGAATACAACTCGGACTGATCCGTTGAGGTAAGTATCAAATGTTCTAGAGAGTGGAGGTCTTCCATCCTAGACCGCCAGACTGACATGGGTGGACAGATAATTTGTCTCCAATATAAAGGGATGACACTTTTGGCCACATTGAGAATTCGAATCAATACAGATCTTTTATATGTGCGAGCGGATATAATAGATATATATATATAGATATATCTATATATATATATATATAGATATATATCTATATCTCTCGGGGGGGGGAGGGTATATACATGTGAGCTGGGGGCATTTCTATAGGAGGTCTGTTCTTATTGGAATGTGGTCACATGACATAAAAGTATTGGTACTCGGTATCGGTGAGTACTTTTTTAAAAAAGTATCGTTACTCGTACTTAAGTGGTATCGGTGCATCCCTACTAAGCTGGTACTTGTAACGTATCACCTGCAAAAAAAATATCATGCATCACTTATTTGTATTACCAAAGAACATTTAAGTATGGTTCTGTTCTAGTGCTACATTACTAGTGTACAAATTATACATATTGTGCCCCCCTCCTTTATCGTATCATACCCATGTTAATTGGGTGTTTATGTTGGACAACACCAAGAAGTCCAACACTTGTGTGGGTGCATATAAAAAGAGGAAAATCAAAGTTAAACAGTAAAAAGTTAGCTTTTTACAGAAGGTAAACATTTGTCTTAATACTTATGGCATCAGACTTGTACCAGCAGAGTTCTGAGCCTGATGTGAAAGATCTAGAGCAAAACAAGCACATCCTTAAAGAAAACCAACCAAATTTAGAAGAAAAAAAACAGGCCCACAGCCAGAGAGCACGGTATATAAGATGGTGCAAGAGATCAACACCTCAGATTCCAACCAGGGAAGCCCACTTCCTCCTGACTCCCAACACCTGACATGGTACATGATCACCTAAAATATTTCCATAACAAGGGGGATAGCCCCAAATACTGTCAAAATTAGAATCTGCAATAGATTATAAAATGGCTGGAATAGGAGGATAAGCGCAAGACATCATTCCTCGCGAGAAGGGTACCCGGAAGCAGGATGTCGTGATCGGCCGGCAGTGACAGCGGGGGACAGCGAGGGAGCGCAGGTACAGGTATGTATCCGGCCCTAGTGTGGCTTTGAGTTACCACTTTCAGCAGTGAAATTGAACCCCGAGCCACACTCCGGATACCACCAGGGGGATGAAAAATTGGACCGATTCTGACATATAAAATATGTCAAAGTAGGACTGTCAGGGAGGTTAATCAGGCGAATCCCATAGGTTTCAATGTAAAAAAAATTCCCTGTTCTTAAATATTATTCAACTATTTATTCTTTTCATTTGCAGCAAAAAGTCTCAGGCATTTTTTTGGCGAAATGTTATATTTCTATTTTTTATAAAATTGCGAGGGGGGGGGGGGTTTGTAACAGACCTTTCGATTATTATTCATAGGACCTTATATATTATTTCTAGGCATTTTCATGAAGTTTTTTTTAAAATTTAACGCCATTTAAAAGTTTTTTTACTCCTGTTCGGCGGCTTAAAGGGATATGCATGTCTAGAAATATTTTTTTTTAAATTGACATTTAATTTATACATATAGCCAACTTAGAATAAATCAAAGTTTTAAAAATGTGTTTGTTGGTGACATTTTAGTGCTCTCTGAATAACCCTGATATACTTTGTCTCTATTTCTATCAGCAGCTGACCTCACAATCCAAATATATATAATGCTCCTATACAGAGCTTTGAGAACATAGGAAATAGAGGTAAGTGCAAAAACTTGCAAGTAAGAGGATTGAAATTTAATTTGGCAGAGTTAATCACAAAGCACCAAAATTACAGTGCTGTACACTACAGTGCTCTTCAGAGATTCCATTTCGCCGACCCTTCTGTGAATTCACTAATCACCACAGGGTCACCGTAGTGCACCGAAGATGGAGTCGTCGAACTGCAGGAAAAAAACCCCCTGAACTCTATTCTAATAGGTGTATAAGCAGATAAAAAGGTCTTAAAACGTGCCTGAGTAATAAAAAAGGTCCTTTAAAAAATAAAAAGATCTGTTAAAGAAAGCCTTTAAGTCTAGGGTCAAACGAAAGCATTTTTACACGCGAACGTAAAAAAGTGCGTCCGAACGCATTGATGTATTTTTTCACGGAATATGCGAAAACGGTCATACGATGCGCATTTTCGTGCGTGAGGTTTTACGAATCCAAACCAGGAAACTTTTTGCGTCTGGACGTTATGTTGGCCGGACATGAGCAGGGTCTGACGTCTCCAAATCACACACACACCCCGCTAGCGGGCGCAGCGCACTCTGTACGTCCGTACTAGCGGTTCTGCGTTCTCGAAAAAATGCGTTAATTTGCCACTTGCGTTGCGCGGCCGGACTTTCGTGCGACCGTACTTCGTATATTGGCTGTCATTGCCCGTCATTTGCTGCTAGTGCGGCCGTGATTAAGTGCGCCAGAACGCACATTAAAAATGCGCTGGTCTGACCCCAGCCTTAACCCCTTCACTGCAGATGACGTGTGGGGAATGTCCTCATTGACTCCTGCTGTATGCGGAGGACGTTCCCCACACTTCATCCGCAAGCGGGAGCCCCGGCGGAGATACTCACCTCTCTGTCCAGGGTCCCGCGGCATTCTGGCTTCAGCGTCAGACGCTGAAGTTAAGCACCTCCCAACATCAATGACGTCATTTCCAGGCGACCTCCTCGGCAATGCCGGGAGATCGCCTGAAAGGGAGGGGGGGGGATCCGTTCGGATCCCTCTCCCTCCCGATCGGGAAGGAGCAGCACCACAAGCCAGGCACCGCTTAAAAGGGAAGAGTCCCCCCTTTTAAGTGGTGCCTGGCTTTAACCCCTCAGACACCGGGTCGCGATTCAGCGCCCTCCGCTTGGATGGCGGCTCCACCCCCTGGTCCCCCCCCCTCGCTTCCAGACGTCATTGCGCATAGCGTGATGACTTCAGATAGCTGGGGAACCCCTAGCTGCCCGGGGATTTCGCAAGGAAATCCACTGGAGATAGGGGGATCCTTTGAACCCCGATATCTCCAGAACCGTGGCAGCTAGGGGGTTATGGAGGCAGTGGTGTATTTAGGTTTTGTGCTGCCCTAGGCCTGACTAAACTCGTGCACCCCCTAATTTAAATTTGAGGCACCCCTTCCTGTCAAGGCCACACCTCTTCCTGGTTAATCCCCACCCTTCCTCTTTAAGCTCCACCTTTTCCTCTTAGAGCTACGGCTTTTCCTCTCTTTATATTAAAAGTGGATACCAAGTGCCTACTTGTATATTTTGTATACCTTTTCAAATGTATCTATTGAGATAAATAAAATTATGAAATGTTTAAATGCAAGCATTTTTACAAAGAACAGCCACGCATGTTAAGTATACTGGATCACAGCCGCTCTAATTGGTTGAACAATAAAATCCACAGAAACGTGCACTGCATATGAGCGTATCACAGAGCTACACAGCAATAAAACCCACAGAAATGTGCACTGTGTATGAGCATATCACAGAACTGCACAGCAATAAAACTCACAGTAATGTGCAGTGTGTATAAGTGTATCCCAGAGCTCCAAGGCAATAAAACTCACAGTACTATGCAGTGTATATCACAGAATCCACAGCAATAAAACTCCCAGCAATGCAATTTGTGGTGTGTGTCAGGGTATCAGAATCCACGGCAATAAAACTCCCAGCAATGCAATGTGTGGAGTGTATGAGTGCATCAGAATCTACTGCAATAAAACTCCCAGCAAACCGAGTGTATATGAGCACACAGCAATTATTTATTCTACATTTACCGGCCTCCGTCCGCGGTAGGGCTGTGTGCAGAGTCAGCAGGGACTGTGTACAGACTCAGCAGGAGGTCCCTCCAGGCCATGTTAGGATCGTGGCTGTGCCTGTGCGTGGAGCCATCTTGTCAGCAGTGGGGTGCCACTGCCAGAGGGTGCACCGTGGCTTTGATTCCCTTCCTGGTGGGTGTTCAGTCCAGAATAGAGTGACAGTCCATGTTAACGAAAGGGTGGGCAGCTGCGTGCGTGTCACGTGGTTCAGCCAGTCAGGTGGTACTGAGACTCAGTACCACCTGACTGGCCGGACCGAGTGTGACCTGCACGCACGCAGCCTCACCAGGAGCCAGGCAGCTCAATGACAAATTTCTATCACTGCAGTGCTGGTTAAGGAAAGGTCCACTTTAAAAAGCAGTAAGCAGACAGGGCTTCATATTCTGCTGATACCCCCCTTTACCTGCCGTTTACTGTCATCTTCTCTCTCTGGACACAAATCACATCCCCCTCCTAGAGCTGCTGCGGGGCAGGGGAGGAGCTATGGAGGGAGGAGAGGGGGATTTTTATTATATTCGATTTTATTCCGTATGCAAACGCCATGCTCCGCTGCTCGTTGTTTGAGAACACAGCTCAAAGCTGACACACAGAGACAGTGGCACCTCCTAGTACCCCCTAATGACACCCCAATAATCACTGGTACCTGGGGCGGCCCGCCCTCCGCCACTCCTCTAAGTACACCACTGCTCTGGTGATATGCTCACACACAAGTTTGGCGAACTGCCAGCAAGTACGGTGCTGTTTGAAGGCATTGCAAATCCCCATAGAGAAGTAATGGTTAATCTATTCAGAGACACCAAACAGCAGAGAAATGACAGTGAAATACCCTGATGTTTGGTGGTTTCAATCAGCAGGTTCAGGTATTCAGGTGAACCCCATAGGTTTCAATGTTAAAAATATTCCCGTTTTTATGCAATATCTAATAAACCACTTATTTTAATCTGCAGTAAAAAGTCTTTATTTATTGATTTTTTTTTAGTACCATTTAGTAATTTTTCAGAATTTTTTGGGCAAAATCTCCCCCTTTTTTTTATATCAGTTCTTCTTTTTCTGTAACAGAACTTTTTATTATCAATCATAGGATCTTCTATGTAAATTCCAGACATTTTCGTTCAGTAGTTCTTTTGAAAACAGCAGGCCACGGGTTTGCAGTGGCAGCATTCAGCGGCCGACTCCATGCACTTTGGGGACCCTGCGGTGAATGGTGAATTCACTGCAGGGTGGGGAAATTTTATTCTCCCAAGTGCAGGGAACTACAGAACACCAAAATGTTGGCGTCATTTCGGTGCTCTGTGAGTAACCCAATTAGTGGTGAGGTTTTTTGTTGCCCCCTGGAAAGTGAAAGACTAGGCGTTGCCTACCCAGGACATACTTGAAAATTAGTGACATCTCAATGTTTCCTTCCTGGTAAAATAGTTTGCAAAAGTTAAAAAAAAAAAAAATTTTTTTTTTTTTTTTTTTTAGGGGTGGGGCCACCCGGCGGGCCGCCGCCCCCTGGAGAGTGCCGCCATAGGCCTAGGCCTTGTTGACCTAGGCCAAAATACACCAGTGTATGGAGGGTGTCATTCAAAAGGTCTGAACATGACCATGTTCAATGTAAAAAATTAAAAGAAAAAAAATTTTTTTTTTGTGTGTTGTCTTTATTAATGCAGCAATATCTTTCACATTTCAATTATAATGTGAACAATGATGCTGCACTAATGATTTTTTCCTATGGGGTGCATTTGCTAAAAATCACGTAATTCCCCCCCAAAAAAGTAACAAGTCCCCATTTCTAATTTTTGTACAAGCGCACCCCTTAGAAAATATAACCGCAAACGCTCAGGTGATAAAATGTGAAAAAAAAAACACTTTACACACTGTAGATAATTAAAAATTCTAATTTTATTGCATTTTTTGTTATAATATAAAGGCAGGACATGACGTATACATATAATAATGATATATTATGAAACTGCCGGAAAGAACAATATAGAATATGTCTGGGTCATATAATAAAATGTGGCTTCAAATCACATTTAAACATGGGCAAAAGTGGCAAAAATTAGCTCTGCACACAGCGGTGAAATGCCTCAGCAGTGAAGGGGTTAAAGAAAACTTGAAATTAAAATACAAAAAGGGGTTCTAAAAAATACTTTTTGCTGAAAATAAAACCCTTTTTACATTGAAACATATCGGATTCACCGGTTTAAACCAGTAGAAATGAAAATCAGGACATTTCGCCGACACGTTCTGTGAATAGACTAACCATTTTTTCTCTATGGGACAATTTCGCTGCCGCCGAAGATCGCTGATCTGCGACGAACTGCTCCATATTTCGCTGTCAATTCGCCAGTATTTGTCAAATTGACAGTTTAGTGAATAGACATACTGCCCCGAAATGGCACCGTACGGTGAAACTCACGGGTGCAATTCGGTTGGCACGTTCGAGGCTTTGTGAAGAACCCCTAAAGCCTTGAAAGTCAGAAATTCAACCTCCAATGCACCAAGAGACAACATGCAAGCATACCACAGACTTTCCTCCCTTAATTTTGACAGCCACTCTTAATATTTTCCCCGATCTTTACTGTGAAAATCTAGAAGCACAATGTACCTGGACACTCCCAACAGAATTGTTATAAAATTGCCATATAAAGTCTCACTGGGGTTTCTTGTTACGTTTCTCACACTAAATGGGGAAGACACACTCCATCACCATCACAGACAATGTCTTACAGGTCTATTCAATAAAAAGGTGAAACTCGGGAGAATTGGCAGGAGAAGAGAACAATCTAGACCAAATAGCAGATTTGGAAAGTGAGCTAAATGGAAGAATTTTTCTGGTTTGTCTATATTGACCTAGAATCTTCACTTCTCCCAAGTTTCACCTTTAGTGAATTTGACCTGTATGTCATCTTGGAGACCCTCAATCTACCTCAGTATTCTATCCCAAAATGAAAGGAAGACATTACCCTAGAGACCAATTCACACTTAGCACAAAGAAACAATGTATCACCCAAGCATAAAACATTGCCTTAAATAGGAGACTGATGCTGTACCTGCATTTCCGGAGCGCAAAGACTACCAGACTCACAAAATATTTGCACCTCTAGTCCATTTATTACATACTTAACCCTCGAAACTGCAAATAACAAATTGTACAACATACATCCCGTCTTCTTATACTAATATGAAAGATAGAGGTTTCACTTAAGAATGACATAACCAAAAAATAATAAAGAATCCAGGTAAAACAAGTATGAAGAGGCCGTACACTGCCTATAACTGCTGTCAAGGTACATATTTCTGAGCCAAACCACTGGACTCTAGCCCAGGTGAGGGCATCCCTTGTTTTTGATAGGTCATATGCTGTAACATCGCATGTTACCCAATGAAGCCCTATTCTGTGCTCAATTCGAGCAATCTGTGACCTGCTACTGCCACACAGTAGTTTATTTGGCCACCTGTGACTATGGTATCCAGTACATTGAAGAAAAACACAATATTGAATTCAACACAATATTCATCATTCAGTAGCCAGACCCATTTCAAAGTTTCAAAATTATGTGTGATGCACCGAAATTTCGGTAGCTGAAACATTTCGAATGGTGGGAAAACCCTCCGCTAAAGGAATTATGTGAGATATTTCTATAAGGAGGGTACGATATGTGCCCCTTTAAAATAAAAAGCATCGCACCACATTTCTAATTTTGCAAGACATTTGTCACTGTTATGAAAAGCAGCAGGCAGCTAGACTAACACAAGGAAACTTGTTTAAAAGAGTACGAAAAATGCTTGCAAATAAGGGGTTTCATGCGCCCCTGCGCATTATAAAGCGCTGCAGACACTCGTGAATTTGATTTATATGCACGTGGTGCTCTAGAATATCACATTTGCTGCTGTGATCTCCTGACAGTCACCAAAGTGCGTGACCCCTTGTTAGAAAGAAGTGGTTCTCTTTCCAAAACTGGTTCCAAAATAATTCTGAGTGATCTGTGGGGGGAAAAGGGTGCAAAATGTCATCTACTCCCCAAAAATAAAGCCACCACTGAGGTTATCAGTATGGAAATTTTCTGTAAATTACGGCATTAATTGACCATTCAAAAAGAAGGGTGAAGGTTTTTTCAAAGGAGGGGCCTCACTCCCCTCCAAATACAGCACAGTATGAGACAAGCTGTGCGATTTCACAACACAAAATAAATGATCCCCTGCTATCAATCGGGGCAGCTGTTCACCTTTTTATAGTGATCAGACAGCTGCTTCTTCGTAAAAGGAGGGGGGAGGGGTGGTCTACAAAAGACCCCTCATCTTAAAAGGAGTTTTTCTACTTTTGATTTTGCAGTATGCGGTCTCCATAAGCAAATCTGTAGGGAAGACAGAGGCTAAATTACAGCCCTGAAAACGACCAAATAAACAGCTGGTTAACTTTTCCTGCAGGTCTATTTGCCATTCTATAAAATCTGCTGTTTTTCATATTAGCATGTGACATATTAATAAGAGCAGACTCCCACTTTTTCAAAAAAGGTTGCTTGTTTATGCAAGTGTTATAGAAAGTGAAATATGCACATAATAATGGATAATGTGCTCAAAATTTTGAAAAGCTATTTTCTTTCCTCCATTGTGAGGCATTGCTTGCTTGTTGACTCACGGTACACACATTTGATAAACTGTCTTTCAGAATGTTTTCTGAGGAACAAATGGAATTCGCTACTTTTATTCACTTCAAAGGCTACAGGGAGATAACTATCACAAGTTAAATACATGATTTCTCCCACATGTCCTTGCCAATGAAGGGGTTAATATCAAGGAATCGCAATATATCTGAGAAAATGGAGGACCCTTTGCCCAAGTATAAAAAGAGCAGGTGTGTGTGTGTACACACACACACACACACAACACACACACACACCCCCAGGCTACAGAACGGTAAGCATCTCTTGCCAGTGCTGCTCTGTGAGCTCTGCAGGAGAGCAGACAGGAATCCACAATAGGCTGCCTGTGCAGTTGTTCTGAAACTGTTAACAGTGAGGGTGGCAGTGCTCCTACTAGCATGCATGGACTGAATAGACAGCTTCCAAGCCCTCCAGGCCTGAGGACACTCTCTACCCTTGCCTCCGTCTTGTAGTTATTCAAGCTCAGCAAGTTCTCCTAAGCCCTGCTTACTTAACCTTACCTAAATCCCACTACCCACTAGAGATGTGCCCTTCCTGTCTAACTCTACACTTCCTCTGCTCCGCCTTACCTAAATCCCACCTCTATCCCTCCCCGTTGGTACACACTGCAATTAACATGCTCACCCAGTATACAAAGCAGTCCGTGGTCACAGGGCACCTCCTGGTTGTAAAAACCTTCTATTTAGATTTGCTGAGAATGGGGTCCTCCTGTGGATGCCTACATTAATCTAATTAAACTCAGCCATACTATCAACCCATTTCTTCAAAAGGACCAAATTTTCACTCTCAGGTAGGTGTCCAATACAATGGTGAGATGACACTAAAGAAGTCAGACACATAAGAAATCTACAGCAGTAGATAAAATGCAAAAATAAAGATTTGTTGGTGAATAGTGCTATGGACCTATTAAACTGTTCATTTAAATGCTTGCAGTGTCCAGAAAAAGTCTATAGGTCACTTGCCTGGAAACAAAGAATCGAAACAGTTATTCTGATATACTTACTAGGGATTCCAAGCATGTCTTCTATAAATAGAACATACTTCTTGGCATTTTCCGGCAGATCTTCAAATGTTCTTGCATTAGATGTATCAGTGTTCCACCCAGGAAGTATATGATATTCAACCTCCACTTTGTTTAAGACTTCTTGATTTGCTGTAATCAATATATTAAGAAACCGTGAGAAAACAGCATCTAGTCGACAATGCCACTGCATGCCAACTCATTTACAAACATTAATGCATACTTTGCAAATAAGTTTATAATAACTGTTTATCTCTAGATCTTTCACCTTTGCTGTAACTGAACCAAAAATTAAAGGAAAACTTTCACCTAGCAACTTAATCATAATATATATATATTTTATCAAGATAAGCAGGATACTACACTAATATGCTACTCAGAAGGCACGTTGTCTTAAACTGGCATTTCTCTAGTAATATTATTCACCCTCCAGACTAGGCATTATCATTTTGTGCTCACAAAATCACTTGCTGACATTCTATTTACACTTTCATTGGTGATGAGGATGTCTGGCGAGGCAGTGAGCATTCAGGATGTTCCATTCTTTAAGTAGCAACATTCATGTACCAGAGAAGGTACTATACGCTGGGAACAATTTTTCCATTTTAGCAGTTTATTGAAAACTCCAGCAATAAGCCACTTTATTAGCTCAATAATTTCATAATTGTATGGAACACATATCTTTTTGTCATAGTAGATGCCGAAAGATCCGTATTCGCCATAATGGACTACTGTGCATGGTAAAAATGGATATGTGCTCAATCTAACAGGAGATCCTGTTGATTTACAGTTGAGTAGACATGTGCATTCGTTTTAGTACTAAAACGATTTAGTCTGAATTTTGGGATAATTTAGTTTTCGTATGACTCAAGAGATACAAAACTGCTCAGTACAAAAAACGAAAGAAACTAAAATAAAATGCACTACATTTTAGTTTCAGTCCTTTTTGTGATATTACATTGAGTGAAGGAGACCAGCAATGAAGAGAGCAACATCCAAAGTTCTGCTCCCTCCACATGCCAATGCAGTAGGATGTTCTATACAGAGAGGGGCATTAATTAATGCAGGAGGATGTTCTATACATTATACAGAGAGGGGTATTAATGCAGGAGGATGTTATATACATTATACAGAGAAAGGTATAAATTGAGGAGGATGTTCTATACAGAGAGGAACATTAATTAATTCAGGAGGATGTTCTATACATTATACAGAGAGGGGTATTAATTAATGCAGGTGGATGTTGTATACATTATACAGAGAGGGGTATTAATAAATGCAGGTGGATGTTGTATACATTATACAGAGAGGGGTATTAATTAATGCAGGAGGATGTTCTAAAACATTATACAGAAAGGAGCCTTTCTTTTTTTTAGCCCTTTAAATCTAGTGGCTGTGAGCGCTGATCGGCTGCTTGTTATATTATCTCCCAGTACAATGTATCAGGCTCAGCTGTTACAGTAACTGACTGTAACAGAGCTCAGAGTTTCAGTAAAACAAGGAAATAATATTGTTCTAACCTCTTATATATAAAAATATTATTTACTAGTTTTACTGAAACTGAGCGCTGTGATGAGCAGCAGTCAGTTACTGTAACAGCTTTGCCTGACACGGGGCAGTATTACAATGTTGGTGCTAACTTAACCAGAGCTGTTGTAAACTGAAAACCTCCATGGGCTATAATGGCTCTGGGAAGTTTCCAACAGCTCTGGTTAAGTTAGCACCAACTATGTAATATGGCCCACATTGTGCTGAGAGTGAGAGATACTGTAACGAGCAGCGATTTCAGCCCTCTGAGGAGCCACTATAATAGTAATTGTATCCACTGGTTTTCGGATGAATGAAATTAGTTTTCATACTAAAGAACTGAAAACGAATTTCTTTAGCAACTAAATAAATTGCATTTTAGGACTAATCCATTAGTTCAAAACGAAATTTTGTGCTGTGCACATGTCTACAGTTGAGCGCAGTAAATGGAATAATTTACATATGCAGGAATATCCACCCTACTCCCAATTTCTGGAATTCCTCCAACTTGTAGATTATTTCTCAGGGCCCAACCCTCCAATTCTGCCACCCTTTCATTCAAGTCATTATGATCAATTCCAGCAGCTAACAAAAACGTTGGGAAGAATATTGTTTGATCTTTCCAATTATGATATTCTTTATGGTATATCATGTTTGGTAGGTGTGGAATCCTAACTAAAGCTTTCTGTTTTTTTAACTTCTGCCCCAAACTATATTTTGCAAAGGCAAACTCCCTCAACACCAAGCTCAGAGAAGGTATTCTTTGCAGAGGGGCATCAAGTTTTGCTTGGTAAGTACTTTCTACAACAAGAGATAATCTGGTGGAGGCTTTCAAATCTGGAAATTAAATGCATGGTAAAAAAAAAAAAAAATTACATATCCTGACCTTATCACCTTTCAAGCCTCTGTTTAATCATCCCATTTCCCAGACATTTACTAAATCACATACATTCTCAAAGTTGGCTCCAAGTCTCTCTGACTCATGCACTTAATTTCTTGTTAAATGAGAAATTGATTTCCTTATTAAAAAATATACAGGGTTATTCAGAGAGCGTGAAAAGCAGGAGAATGACTGGAGAATGAAGAATTCTAGGTCAAAATAGCCAAACCGGAAAAATTCTCCCCCTTTCACCGCACTTTCCAAATCGGCTATTTTGACCTAGAATTTTTCATTCTCCAGTCATTCTCCTGCTTTTCACGCTCTCTGAATAACCCTGATAGTCTTACAAAACAAAGGGTACTATTCCAAATGAGTTAGCATTCAGCAATTGCAAAAAGATGTTTGAAAGCTATAGAACTCACTATGTGAACCGTCTTGCACAAACCTGCAGACCATATGAATGGATGTATGGACACATTTAAAACTAGAAAAGATGAGGGCATGGTTTGACCGCAGAGCAAGCTGGCAGTGTGAGCGCGGAGCTCTGTCGACAGGGACCCTGTAATAACTGATATCGATACCTGGTTCTCCCCCAAAACGTGACCCCTCGGTGAGTGAGCCGAAACAAAGAAGCCCTGGGAATTCAAGATGGCGGCGGCTTCACTCCGACATCCCCCAGGGCAGAGCAAGATACTGGGCTAGCCTCACAGGGAATGGATGCCTTTACTGCACGCTTGGAGGGATTAATCACCTTACTGTCAGATAGGCTGACCTCCCGATTAGACTCTGTGGCAGCAGATATTAAGAGGGAAAGTAGAGACGACCGCACGGATAAGCTAGAGGAGAAGATGGCAGAACAGGCAGGAGCGCACAATGAGATGGCGGGGAGAGTAGAATCCTGGAGGAACAGCCAAAGGGTGCTCTGCTGAAATTGGCTGATGGAGGACAGATCGAGGCGACAGAATTTAAAAATACGAGGGGTGCCAGGGTCTGTGTCCCCTCAGGACCTATCGCAATGTGTGACGGAAATTCTGCAGTTCCTCCTTCCAGATGCCACTGTGACGGGAAGGAGTGTCCGCCTGCGGTCCTGCTCCTATCTGACCCCCTTGATGGCGTCCGGCCCGACTACCGAGTGGCTCGGCACTCGGCGTCTCGAGCAGCCTGATCTACCGACCTCTTGTTGGTGTGGAGGTGGCTGCTGGGCTGACTTGAGGCTCCTTTTCCTGGGATAGACGTGATGTGGAAGGCCGCTGAGTGCCTTCTAGGTGCAATGTGATATTCCCTGGAAAAACGCACCAGACGAAGCTGTATGACTTCAAAACAGAAACGGATTTATTACAAGGTTTGGGCAGATCCTTTTATACACACAACACAAAGACATGTCCAGACTTGAATGCCCTCAGACATGTCCAGACTTGAATGCCCTCATACAATACAGGATACATGTTAATACATCACACTCTAATAAAAACCACACCAGTAAAACCACATCTAGACATGAAATAAAATGTCCATACACTTAAACGCACAACCGAAATATAAAAGGAAAAAATGATCTTTAAAACTGTCTGAGTTTTTAGTCACGCGGCTCGCTGGAAGGAGCGCTCAGGTCCATTCCGTGACATTTCTCCCCCCCAATAAAGTCCGACGGACACGGTTGGACCCCAACGGGTCGAATCGTGGAAGTCGGAGCAGTCTCTGTGGCCCATAGTCTGTGGGTAGGAGGCGAACCACCAGGCTTCTCCACTTGTCCTCGTAAACTAACCCGCTGTCCGAGGGGTGCTCCAGGCCCCAGCGCCCCGTTGGGGCAGTTGGTGGCAGGTATCCCCTCCTGGGGAAGGGTTCTGTCGTCGGGGAGGAGTACCGCCTGTACCACCTCCGGGGGTATCATGCACCCGGGAAAAACGCGGGTCACTTGCACGCATCCCGGGCGCTCTGGTCAGCTGCCGGGCCAAAGGGTTGGAACAGTGGGCAGAGTTGACAACGGCTCTGCCCCGTAGCCAGCGCTTCTGCTGGAGAAGGGTCTCTGGGCGGGAGGATGGCTTCCTCCCTCTCCGGGGAAACCAAGTGCTGCGGGCAAGTCAACCCGGGGGTATCAGCCATCAGCTCCTCGGGGTAGGCGGTGGAGAGTGGGCAGAGGCCAGCGCCGCTCTGCCCCGTTGCCAGCGCTTCTGCTGGGTACGGGTCGCTTTGCAGGAGGATGGCTTCTTCCATCTCCAGGGGGATCAAAGGTTGCGGGCAAACCAGCCCGGTGGGAACATCTGTCCGCTCCTCGTGGCAGACTGTGGAGAGTGGGCAGAGGCCAGCGGCGCTCTGCCCCGTGGCCAGCTCTTCTGCTGGATAGTGGTCTTTTTGTGGGAGGAGGGCATCCTCCATAATGAAGGAGGTCAGGGGCTGTGTGGAAACAAGCCCAGGGGGATCCTCGGGTGGGTCTGGGGAATTAATCAAGGACGGTGGGCAGAGGGCCTCGGCGCTCTGTCCGGCTGCCAGTATTTCCGTTGGGGAAATTGCCACTGGCGCTGGGTCTTCTCGGGGGAGCATGGGGTCCTCCATCTCCGGGGAAATCAAGGGCTGGGGAAAGACAAGCCCGGGGGGGGGGAACATCTGTCTGCTCCTCGTGGCAGTCTGTGGCGAGTGGGCAGAGGCCAGCGGCGCTCTGCCCCGTGGCCAGCTCTTCTGCTGGGTAGGGGTCTCCTTGCGGGAGGAGGGCATCCTCCATAATGAAGGAGGTCAGGGGCTGTGTGGAAACAAGCCCAGGGGGATCCTTGGTTGGGTCCGGGGAAATAATCAAGGGCGGTGGGCAGAGGGCCTCGGCGCTCTGTCCGGCTGCCAGTATTTCCGTTGGGGAAATTGCCACTGGCGCCGGGTCTTCTCGGGGGAGCATGGGGTCCGCCAACCAGTTCCAGGCCATGGGACTCGAGCCTGACTGTGGGGCTCCATTAAACAGTTGCTTGTAGGCCTTCTCAAGCTCGCATTCCTGTCGGGCCAGGAGCTCCAGTTCGAGGTCCACCTCGTCCCAGTCGGCTGGGCCCTCCATCCGAAGATCCATGATCTGATCCAGACGCCACTCCGTATCTTCTCCAAACTCAGGGTCGTTGGCCATCCTCTCATACAGTGGCCCTGTGCCGCCATAGTCGAGGCCTACGGTGGGCATGGCGTGGGTTGTGCTGGGCATCAGTGGGACCATCAGCCACTGGAAGGCCCGGTAGCTGGCATCCAGTGCAATCTCTCGTTGCACCAAGTGGTGGAGCTCTGCCTCCCACCACTCTGAGGGTCGTCCTTCCAGGCCTCTCGGGCCCTATCCTGCGCCTGGTAGATGGCCGATTCGGAGGGGATCTCGGTACCTTGGTGATACTGTCCATGTACCAGGGCATCGTACCAGAGGCCTCGGCGGATCTCATCCTGCCGTTCGAACTCCAGGCGGTCTGTTGCGGATCCTGGATGGAGATCGCTGCTCTCCTGCAGTCTTCTCTGGAACTCCCCTTTCGCCTTCTTAATGGTGCAGATATCATCGTCGAGCCAGTCACTGGGGGGTGTAGCTTCCTTGACGGAAATTCCAGGCAAGCTGTAAATCTCCTCCCAAGTATCGCTGGGGAGTGCGGGTTCCTCCCATGAAGCTCCAGACAAGCTGTAAGTCCCCATAAAAGGATTGCTGGGGGGGTGTAGAGTCCCTGGACGAAGCTGAAGGCGGGCTGTCAACCTCAACCCAGGGCTCTATGGGGTAGGTTTCACGGGCGGGGTATTCTGTCCATGTCGCTTGGAGCTCGGCCAACCGCTGCTGGTGTTGGCGCTCCTTTTCTCGCTCCTCACCTTCTTGGAGGACCGTCATGAGTTGTACAACTGCGGCTTCAGAGGGGGTGGTGCCGCGTATCTCTAATATTGCTCGAGCTTTCTTTCGGAAGGGATCTTCAGTGGCCGGAGTCGGGGTTCCCCTCATTCGCTGGTCCATCCTTGTAAGCTCCTTGACCAGGGCTTTCTTGTTTTTGGTGCCGGCGATTCCTCCACGGCACTCTAGCAGGTCTTGAAGGGTGCTCCTTTTGCAAGTTGCGTAGTGTGCCATGCTGTGTGTTTTCTGGGGGTTCAGAGAGCTATCCCACCGCTGCTACCAGTGTGACGGGATGGAGTGTCCGCCCGCGGTCCTGCTCCTATCTGACCCCCTTGATGGCATCCGGCCCGACTACCGATTGGCTCTGTACTCGGCGTCTCGAGCAGCCTGATCTACCGACCTCTTGTTGGTGTGGAGGTGGCTGCTGGGCTGACTTGAGGCTCCTTTTCCTGGGATAGACGTGATGTGGAAGGCTGCTGAGTGCCTTCTAGGTGCAATGTGATATTCCCTGGAAGAACTCACCAGACGAAGCTGTATGACTTCAAAACAGAAACGGATTTATTACAAGGTTTGGGCAGATCCTTTTATACACACAACACAAAGACATGTCCAGACTTGAATGCCCTCAGACATGTCCAGACTTGAATGCCCTCATACAATACAGGATACATGTTAATACATCACACTCTAATAAAAACCACACCAGTAAAACCACATCTAGACATGAAATAAAATGTCCATACACTTAAACGCACAACCGAAATATAAAAGGAAAAAATTATCTTTAAAACTGTCTGAGTTTTTAGTCACGCGGCTTGCTGGAAGGAGCGCTCCGGTCCATTCCGTGACAGCCACCCCCTCTTACTCCCTCTTATTTGACAGAATCCACCGCTTACCGAGACCCCCCCTGCACCCGAAAAGTCGACCAGAGACATTTTGCTCAGGCTCCATAATTTCAAGCCGAGGGAAGATGTCATACGGGCCATGCTGTCTCCTGATATTCTGAAACCGGAGTACGAACATATTTCCATTTTTCCTGACTTATCTAAGGCTACTTTACAGCACAGAAGACATTTTCGTCAGGCAACTGAGATCCTACGTGCCAACGGAGTTA